>LGRX02015236.1:0-17584 GCA_001247695.2 Cymbomonas tetramitiformis
GACCTCACCGATTACGGATACCGCTACGGAGCCTAAGGTGATCGGTGACGCCTCTGGCAAGGTTATCGGTGACTTTTGAGTCCGAGATAGACAGCGAGGCAACCTCACTGACTCCTTCACTGACTCAGGCGACTACGGAGGCAGCTACGGATACGGATATGCTCGAGTCCCTGTTGAACCGCGAGTCCAGACCTCTGACTACCTCGCTGACCTCAACAACTACGGAGCAGCCAGTCAGTACAGTCAGCTCAGTCAGTTACGCCGACCTCGCACTCAGGCGTGGCGTTGGACTCGCAGCCTTGCTACCAGCCGCCTCCTCTTCCAGTCATCGAACCCCCTTCTCAAGCAGATGTCCTCAGCAGAATTCCAGTCAGAAACTTACCTCTGAACCAAGACTCAGTGAACCAGCTTTCTCGCCGGGAGAGGCGCCATCAGCGATGGGAACAGAACCAGCAGCGCCTGGCAGAACAGCGCAGAGCACTCTTCTCTGACCCCGCCTCAGCCAGAACGCCCTCAGATGCCTCTGTCCCCGCACTGAACTCTCAGCATCAATCCCTAATGCAGAATCAGATGATGTTAGAGGTATCAGAGTACATGCAAAATCTGCATCAGCAAGTGCTCCAACACTATCCACATCTGACTTCAGTTCTACCAGCAGTGGGCGCTCCACCTATGACGCCCTACCAGCACACCTTAGGATGGGCGAGCGGTTTACCAGGTGCACCGGCGCCAGCAGCTGGATCAGGTCCCTGGCTGGTACCAGCACCGGCTCAACCGGTTCCCGCCCCGGCTCAACCGGCTCCAGCACCGGCCCAGCCGGCTCCGGCACCGGCTCATCCGGCGCCGTCACCATTTCAGCCAGATCCACCGGCTACCGGCTCATCGCCCTCTGACTCCGCTGAGCCTGATCAACCGTCACCAGGAAACTCGCCCCCGCCTTCAGACAATGGTGAACCACGACACCGGCGTCTAGATGTGTTGTTATGGACTTTAGAAGGAGCCTCCTTCTGGTTGAGAAATCACCTGTCCTCTTCCTCCGCAGTTACTGTCCGCCACGGCGCTGAGGCACAATACTCTTACCGACTGCCAACCATGCCTGGAAGCGCCAGTCACTTCATAACCGATACCAATCGGATTTGGATGACTATGCGGCACATCGGAGTGGACATCCAAGACCTGGCGCAGCATGGGTCAGTGCATACTCCTGTGCGCCTGACTGAGATTGAGGACAGTGACGCTTTCACTCTGGAAGTGGAGAAAACGCAAGTGGATGAAGCGCGGCGTTGCGCGGAAAGCCGTACCGGAACTCAGCAGAGACGCCTGCCCTTGTACTCATGGGTAACCATCGCGGAAAATGCCTTAGAGTCCGAGCTGACAGAATTTGACCCCCTGGGACTCCAAATCTGGGCAGCATTTTCATCTTCCGAGGCGTACTTGTTTAGAGGAATGGCGGCTGGCAACCAACCAACTCCCGCCACAGTCCCGGCTAGGCTGGGCGTCAATCGGTTTCCCTCTGGTGTTCCCAGCGCAGCAGAGTACAGATCGCCTGGAAATTCCTTGCCAGCGGCCCCGGGACTCCTGCCAGTAGACCAGCGCCTTTCTCAATTCCCAGGGCACCACGATCTTATGGGAGCGGCTTCCCCAAGTGATGTCTACCGAGAATCCAAAACAGTGGCTGATGTGCTCAAGCTGATCAGAGACATTCCTATGTACCCCTCCTCCGCTGACCTAATCACCACTGACGCAGATATTGCCGCGCTTCCACCTTTTTCTGAAGCGCTGGTCAATTTTCTGTCAATGGGCGTAGTCACCTTCGCCCTGGGTCGCATGAGTGCTTATCGCCTAGACCTAACCATGATCACCATGCCGGAGATCTTGAAGGAAGTGGCTCAACGCAAACTACAGCCGCGATCCCTAACTTTTCTCAAGCAAGGTGGGATGATGAACTCGGAGGCCTGGAACCGGCGTTACGCCACTTTGGCGCCTTTCTTGGCCGACGTAGCCAGGAGCGTACTGGATGACATCGCGCTGGTAGGACTAGCGGGGACAGTGATGCGCATGGCGCAGCGACGAGAAGAGACTGCGCGTTTGTTCGCTACTCGTCTGGTATCCTGGCACGAGGTAGTCCAGTTATTGGCAGACGCCATGCCCAACTGCCACGCCATCAGCCAACAGCAACTATTATATCAGTTCTGGTCTGGACTGCGACTGAAGCAAGCTGTCATGGATCGCCTTATTGAGGATCGGTTGGATCTGCAAAGTCCAGCGGATTGGGAAAGCAATCATCCCGGATCCACCGCGCTGCAGCATATCATCACTGTGGCCACCAAATTGGAGCGCAGTGAAGCTCTGACCGCAGCACGAACCTCTCCCGCCTCAGCACCTGCGAACCGAAGTCCTGCCTGGAGGAATGGTCGCTCGTCCTCCAGACTTAACGCCGTGCAGGACGCTGGGGAGGAAGATGCTACTGACCTCGACCCCGCCGACCTCAGGGTGCAGCACGCCGTGCCGCCCAGCCCGGCAGGATTGACCAGGCCGCCACGCCGATGCTACGTCTGCAACTCTGACTCCCATTTATGGGCTAACTGTCCCGACGAGGCCAAGAAACGAGCCTGGATTGCTGCCGCCCCAGCTCGTTTGGCACGCCGCCGCGCTGCAAATGAATCTCATATCGCAGCGCTGGAAACAGAGTGGGAGGATTTGGAAGAGGAAGCGGAAGCGCTGGAGTATTTTCAGAACGAGGAATCGGCCGCAGCGTCCTCCTCGGGTCAGCAATCTGCGGAAGAGGAGGACTGAGTGTCTTCCTGCCGGCGGGACGCCGGCGACAGGGCGGTATGGGTAACCGCCCCTGGGCAAGGAGTACAGCCTTCGCCCACCACCGGGGGAATATCCAGAAAGAGCCTCCGCCACCCCCCGACCCTCTGGCCGCTCGAGGGTACGGATTCACCTGGTCTGCTGATCAGAGGCGACAGCGCCATCTCGACAGAACCAGAACCCTACGGGATGAACCCTCGTTGACCAGTACCGCTGTTTACACAGCGAACCTTTCCACTGAGCAGGGCCGGCGAGAACATCACTTAGTGTCCCGGCACCATCAGCGGTCGCCACGAAGGTCACCCACTTCGTCGCCTGAGCGCTCCAAGCCTCCCGTTATGTTCAGTGTAGATCGCTCCCTTAGAACTGGTGATCGCCGTCAGGCTCCACAACGCGAGCGTGGCGAAACGCCCCGCGTTGACCCCACTAACCCTAACCCTAACCCTAACCCTAACCCTAACCCTAACCCTGAGGCATCAGTACTGGCAGCACTGGATGAGGATGATGGTCAGGAAGAGGAGACCCAGTGGACCTTCAACCCACTTAACACCCCCTGGCGGAACACTCCTCGACCGCGGGTACCGAGAAAAGCTCCGGTGGAGCGTATGCGAGCCTTGAGGCAGCGGATTCAGGATGTAACGCTACCCGCGGTTTCACACCCTCTGGACGACAGTGGGGAGGAAGGGGGTGGAACTTCAAAAACTGGCACAGCTTCCGAACCCCCACCTTTTAAACTTCGACCTGAGGTGTTTCCTTCGACGTCTCGACCAGCAGCGTGTCCAACCTGGGCAGAAAGGGCGTCAACCCCAAGCGCAGAGCGCCCTACGAGCGCAGCGCGCAAGCGCACTGGAAAACCTCGCAGCAGAATTCCGAGGACTGTACGAGACCGACTGCAGCATGAGGCAGAGGTTACGAGGTTGGGAGAGGAACCCCCAGGACTTCGAGCGGAGTCACTGGCGGATCGCACGCGCGCTTGGAGAGAGATGACGCACCCGGAGCACATGGCCGCGGCAGCGCTGGTAAAGGAGAATGAGAAATGGAGAGATGCATGGGTACCCGAAGGGTGGCGCAGATATCGCCGCCGCTGGTACAGATGGCATGGGAAGGTCACCCCTGACCTGACGATAACCGAAGGAGCAGTTCAGCTATCTCTGGAGACCGAGTGCGGTACTATCCCAGGTTCTGGTGGAGATGTAGGAATTCCAGACGCCTGGTGCAGTCTATACCAGGTGCACCAATGGAACCAGCGAGAAAGGGAAGCTGCGGAAGAGGCGGCTCACCTGGCCCTACCATCAACAGCAAGTGATTCATTCTCCATGGACTCAGCGGAACCATCAGAGGCGAATCCAGCAACAACTCTGGATTTGACCTTATCTCCATCCAGTTCTCAGCCCGCAACTTCTGGGGACATTTCAGATCTCGAGGACTCCCAGCGGTCGCTCAACTTCACGCAGCAGTTGATGGAGCGACAGCTGGCCATCGCCAGATCGGAGAACAATCCAAGTGTGCTGACAACGGTGACAGAAGGAGTGGAGCCGACTCCCCTGAAAACCATCCAGGAGGAAACCCCCCTGGAACTGCTACTAACCATTCAGAAACAGCAACGCCATCGTCTGCGGCCGATCCTGGAAGGTAATGAAGCAGTGGCAGCACCAGCGAACGTCACCGACGCTCAGGCGGCACCGCGGGAAGAAGAAACCCCCTCTTTCACTCCAAAGTCCGAACCAGAAGATAGCTCTGGGGAGGAAGAGGAGGAAGAGATTTCCATCCAACCTCTTCGCTCTTACCCTCTGGAAAGCCGCACGCAGAGCCGCGCCAGACGACGCGCTCAAGGACAGGAGCGACGCGCCAAGGAGCGACAGCTACAAGCAGATCGCGAACTGGAAGGTGGATGGTACTTTGGTCCGGATCATCGTTCTCAGCATGCACCACCGCGCACAAGACCTATCCGGTCTAAGCAGCGCGTACCTTTGCATCACCCAGTACGAGCAGCCATCTGTGCACATCTGCGACGCGATGGTCAAGTAATGTGGAACCAGGACAGTCAGCTAACTGCGATTCGGGACAAAGAGGGAACGCTGCTATTGGTGTTCTGGGCCTTGCTGAAGGGACAGCGAGTGCGCGTGCTGGTGGATTCTGGGGCCTCGGATGAATTCATCTCCAGTGAGTGCGTCAAGAGATTGAACCTCACAGTTCGCACTAATGGAATGCCGCTGAACGTTACCCTGGCGGATGGGTCAGTGCAGACCTCTGCGCAAGTCGCTTACGGCAAGCTGACCGCCGAGACTTCAGAGGGGACTTACTCCGAGGTCATCAAGATGCGAGTACTTCCTCTGGGCATCAAGGTGGACATTGTACTCGGAGGAAGGTGGTTGAGACACCTCTCGCCGGTCACGCTGGACTATGATGGGTGGGGATCAGTCAAGTTTCGCCATCATGGCAAATCCGTGCGGATACAGGGATGTTCGCCGGGGCGTAGCTCCACACGCAAAGGCGAGAGAACCGCGATGGCTCTGGAACCGATGGTAATGTTATCTGCGGCCCAAGCGACCAAGGAGATCAAAGCCTATCGGCGCAGATATGCGGGAATGGACAGTGCCGCGACACCCCACGACATCTTAGTGGCCTATGCGACACCTTTGGTAGGGACTTCGATGTTATCAGCGATGGCCACCAGCGAGAGTTTGGAGGACCCTTCAATCTCCCCCGAGTGGAGAAAGAAGTTTCAAAAGCTGATCGAGTCCTTTTCACCTCGAGTAATTCGCGAAGCGCTGCCCAACTTTGACGCCCTGCGAAAAGATGAAGTGGCCCATGTGAGACTGCAAGAGGGATGGAATGGTATCGCGCCTGCTAAGAGGCCCTATAAGATGTCCATGGTGGAGCTGACTCAACTGCGAGAACGCCTGGATGAACTCCTGAGTAAGGGCTACATCAGGCCTTCCTCAAGTCCGTTCGCTGCACCAGTGCTGATGGTTCCCAAGCCAGGGAAACCTGAAGTACTCAGAATGGTCTGCGACTTCCGCGCCATCAACAGCCTGACCGTCAAGGACAAATATCCACTTCCCGACATTCAGCAGTTGTTCGACTCCATGCATGGGGCCAAGTACTTCTCCTCCTTCGATGCGGTCGATGGATTCTGGCAGATGGCTATGGCGTCTGAGGATGTGGAAAAGACGGCGTTCACTTCTCCCTATGGCTCGTATGAGTGGTTGGTGATGCCCATGGGGTTGACCAACAGTCCTTCTTGCTATCAGAGACGCATGCAGCGAGCTCTGGGACATCTTCCTTTTGTAAGAATATTCCTGGACGACTGTATCCTCTTCAGCAACACCTTGGAGGAGCATCTTTCCCATCTCCAGCAATTTCTCGAAGTCTGTGAGAACCAGGGCATCTACCTCAAGGAGTCTAAGTGTCAACTACTGCAGACCCAGATACGCTTTCTGGGGCACGTTATCTCACGGGAAGGAAGTCAACCTCAACATGACAAGTTGGCCGCCATCAGGGACTGGCCCGCTCTGGAAAACGCCACGCATGTGCGCCAATTTTTGGGGTTGGCTGGGTACTACCGGCGGTACATGCTGGGCTTCTCTGAAGTAGCACAACCCTTGACTCAGCTCACCAAAGGGGATGTCGCTTGGCTATGGGGACCCATGCAGCGTTGGGCCTTCGAGGAGATTAAGAAGGCGCTATGTTCTTCACCCACTCTGGCGCTACCCGATATGAAAGCGGCGGCCGAAGGACGGCATCCTTTCGTGGTACAAACTGACGCCAGTGGAGTGGCGCTGGGGGGAGTACTGATGCAAGACGTAGGAAATGGATTGCAACCCATCGCCTTTGAAAGCAGACAGTTTAATGGAGCCGAGCAGAACTACCATGCTGGCGAAAGAGAACTCTGCGCTCTCCATCACTGCACTACTCAAACTTGGCGACACTACCTCATCTGGACCGAGTTCCAATTGCAGGGTGACCATAAGCCCCTAGTCTGGTTAATGGCACCCGGACAACCTCTCAGCCGACGCCAAGCCCGTTGGTACATGGATCTAGTGGAGGTAGGGGTACCCGAGATGGAGTACATTCCTGGGGCGCTACTCTGGGTTCCAGACGCTCTGTCCAGGCGACCCGACTACAAGGAAATTTCCGCGAGAGAAGGACTGGTAGAAGCTGGCTTTGTGCACCCGGTTACTGGGAAACCGCAGCGACCTCCTTCAGCCGCAGACACTGCCAACAAGTTTCGACCTGCCGCTGGTAAAGAGTCTCGCCAAGGACGTGCGCCCCTGGGAGTGGTAGATCCCAACAAGTTGAAGGAGCGCAAGTCCAACAGCGCCAAGACCAAAGATCCGGAACCAGTTCTCGCGTACAGTGGGACTCTCACCTGGATGGACTCCCCTCAACTCTGGATGGACGCCTTACATACCCTGCAGCTGGCCGAAACCGGGTACGAGGAAGCAACCCTGGCAGTTCAGACGCGCTCTGGCAAACTGACAGCATCCTCGCCTCCTTCTCCCAGGAAGACCCCTGTTGACTACTCAGCAACGCCAAAGTGCAGCGAGGCCTCAACCAGACTCCTGGAGCCCAGCGACCGACAGGACTGGAAGTTCCGTGCGGACATGTTCGACTTCTTGAGTCAAGAATATGGACCTTTCGAGGTGGACGCCTGTTGCGACTTGGGAGGAAAGAATCGTCAGGTCAACCGCTACTGGACGGACTGCTTGAAGGAAAACTGGCGAGGGTTGAACGTCTGGTGCAATCCTCCCTTCTCCTCCAACCATTTGACCATCGAGGCCGTACTGAGGAGATATGTGGAAGAATGGCGTCTGGACCCTGAGAATACTTCAGCTCTCTTTGTCCTTCCTGACTTTCAGTCTCGCATGCCACAGTGGCGGCAGTTGTTCAGATCTGCGGGAATGAGAGTGGAGTACATTATTCCTACCCATGACGCTCAAGGAGAACCTGTGCAGATGTTCGCTGCCCCGGATGGAGTCCTTCTGGATCTCCCTTGGCCCCTGCTAGTGGTGTACGCTCCGCCAGCTCGACAGCGTGTCAAGCGGGAAAGGAAGACGAGTTCCCCTCCTCCTATCGTGCGTACGGGAGAAGCGGCCAGCGTTCGAGACCTGCATCAGCAGATATCAGGAGGTCAGTTTCTCAAAGCGCTGCAAGCGGAATATGGGCGACCTGGCCCCCTACAGACTTTAAGGAAAGAAATCCAAGAAGCTCCGCATCAACGCACTCGTGACTTCTGCGTGGTGGGAAATGTGTTGTGGAGGGTGAGCGCTGGACGCTATCAGTTGGTACTGGGAGAAGATTCACCACTCCGTGAGGTAGTGCTGCAAGAGGCGCACGCCTCTGTTTCCGCTGGACACGCGGGCAGGGACAAAACTCTGGAACGAGTCCTGCGACGCTTCTGGTGGAAAGGGGCAGCAGAAGATGTGGGACGCTGGGTTTCATCTTGTGCTATCTGTCAAGCGGTGCGACCGAGAAATTCTTACCCGGATGGATTGCTGAACCCACACACTATTCCTACGCGACTATGGCAAGTGGTCAGTGTGGACTTTGTTACTGGACTGCCAGTCACGGCGCGGAATCACGATGCCTTTGCTACTTTCACGTGTAAGCTCAGCAAAATGGTTCACATCATCCCGTTGAACTTCCAGGACAGCTCCGCTGAGGTTATAGCTCGAATCTACTTCGACCACATCTGGAAACTACATGGCACCCCTATGAAGATTGTCTCTGACCGCGACCCTCGTTTTCAGGATGCTATGTGGAAGGAATTGATGAGACTTATGGGAACCAAAGTGGCCTCCACTACGCCTTATAACCCTCGTTCGGACGGACAAGCTGAACATACCAACCGCGTGGTAGAAGACATGCTGAGGTCCTTCGTAGGCAGCAATCCAGAGGACTGGGATTTGTGGTGTGCCAACGTGGAGTTCGCCATAAACGATACGCGGAGCGATGTAACCGGCTTTACCCCTTTCGAGTTGGTCTTGGGGCACTCGCCTATGTCGCAACTGGATTTGTTCCTGCAAGCCGCTGCTGGACAACACTCCAGGCGCAAGGGTGGAGAAGGTACTGCCCACGAGATGGCTAGTAAATTCGCGGCTCAACTAGAGGACGCCCGCACTAAGCTAGAACTGGCACAGCAACGCCAGCGACATCAGTTTGACCAGCGTCACACCACCAAATCCTTTCAGTTGGGAGACTTGGTCTGGGTAGATGCCAAGCATCTCACGGAAAATATCATGAACCGCGAATCCTTCAGGAAGCTGGGACCTCGCTGGCACGGGCCCTTACCCATCACCGAGAGGTTCTTCAGTGACCAGCAGCGAGAGCTACCCGAAATTGACAGAGGTGCTCCGGTAGCTTATCGGCTCAAGTTACCCCCTAAATGGCGTATTCACGATGTTTTTGCGCAGCATCGCCTCAAGGAATACCGCACTGCAGATGAAGCTTTTGCGCTGCGTCAGCAAACCCCTACTCCTGCCAAGGTTCTCGTGGATGGACAATCCCAGACACATGTGTCTAAGATTCTGGCTCGAAGAGTGAAACCTGCGAGAGGAGGTAAGGAAGTAGAAGAATTTCTGGTTCGCTGGACTGGGTACTCTAATGCTCATGACTCCTGGAAGACTCGCGAGTCGTTGAACTACGGGGGTGAACTCGAACAGCTCACAGAGTTTGAACAACTGAGACTATCCCGAGAAGGACAAGCCCGCGAAAAAGCCTTACAGGAGGTCAGAATGCAGCGGAAGCAAAGGCGGGAACGCGCCAGAGCTTTAACCTTCCTGGACACCGCTGATGAAAGGGAACCTCTTTCTCTGGACAACTGCCTACCTTGGGAACAATACTGTCGCTCCTCTGACGCCTTTGTGACGCATCTGGCTCTTCTGGACTCTGTGGTCTCGACACGCGAGTTGCGACTACTAGTACTTTTCAGTGGTACAGGTAGTGTGGAGAGAAGTTTCCTGTCATGTTATCCGAAGAGTACCGTGGTCACCGTAGATCATGATCCTCGCTGGCAACCTACCTACGCTGAGAAGGTTCAGGACTGGGACTTCAAGCGTTACGCGCCTGGTTACTTTGACGTCATCTGGGCTAGCCCACCGTGCACTGAATACAGTCAGGCTAAGACCACAGGGGTGCGACAACTGCGACAGGCTGATGCCTGTGTACGCCGTACGCTCCAAATCTTCGACTTCCTCAAACCCAAGCACTGGTTTATGGAAAATCCGATGGGCAGGTTTCCCTTTTGCGCTGCGATTTCGACCTGTAGTTCGTCGGTTACCCACTCCGTTGTATTGCTCTTACTGTATGTATGGCACTGGCTACCGCAAGCCTACTTGCATCTGGACACAGTCGCCTCCTCCAGTGGACCTGCGGTACTGTACGATGGATACTCCTTGCCTTCACCAACAGACGCTGGGATCACATCCGGAAACTGCTCAACTGGGGCCTCATCCTGGGCAACAAGGAGCGGGAGTCTCCGCTGCTGTATACCCTCTGCCCTCTGGATTGCTTCGCCAACTCTTCGAGCACCTGTTCGATCAGAAAAGCATATCACGCATCCATAAGCATGGCTGATCTGTGTCTGGATCTTAGCTGCTGTACAAATGACTCTGAGTTATCATCTCTTTGTACTAACAAGCTAAGAGGGGAGGAGTTGTGCCAGGGAACAATAGCCCGGCCAAGCCATTCGATTGGCATATTGTATTTATGCATACTGGGGCAGTGAGATGGCAATGGGCTCGGAAGGGGACTCCCGAGCCATTGACTTCGTACTATGGGGAGCGAAAGCCTGGACTTGATTATAGCTGGCAGCATATTATCGTACACCCTTCTGGTGCGCTACGCCGCTGGGAGCGTAATAGGGGCGGCGGCTGGTTTCTAGAAGACGCCACTCAGTTGAAGGCGCCGGTAGCGCCATTCTCATTACCGATTAGCCGCGTTGGGATCGCGTACTGGAATCCGACGATTGTGATTGACGATGATGAATATCATGGAATTCCCTACCAGGGGCGTAAGCCTACACACTCAGCGTCTACGAACAGTGAAGATTCGGGTACAGGCGCTGTGTCCTGGAGCAAGGAGAAGTTACCAGATTCTGATGACAATGATGACGCAGGTGTCACTAACAGTAAGGAGAAGCTACCAGATTCGGATGACAAAGATGACGCGGGTGTCATACATGACATGGACACTGCCAGTCCGAAATGGGAGCCAACTTCGCCTGAATATGATGACACCGAGGATGACGTCAGCGAGTTCGATGACTTGGTAGCTGACGATGCTGAAGAACAAGCTGAAGCTCGAAGGTTGAAGAGACTGGGACTGCAATTGATCATGGATGAGAAGGGTGAACTTCACTGGGTACCAAAGGGCACCTCCCCGACCTCACCTGTTCAGCCCGATGATCAGCCTATTACCGAGCAGAAGTCTGAGGCCATATCTGAGGATGCCCCAGCCTCTGTGGTGGAGACTGTTCATGCACCACCGAAGAAACCTTATGGGTCAGATACTGGATTGACTTCAATGGGTGAGAATAAGGCTGGGGTGTCTGAAGAGACGAAGAGGCAACCTAGGAAATATCCGAGATGTTGGACACATGAGTATATAACTCAATTGAAGTATTCCATAAGAAGTGACAGTGATGAAGAAGAAGGGCTTGACGTGGCTCCTCGTAGGAAGAAAGCAAAGATCAGCAAGGGACAATGAAATCAACTGTCTTGATTAGGATTGTCCAAATGCATATTCTCTGATTAGGATTTGTATAGGTGGCAGATGATGATATGCCAGCCGACATGGGACAGATCGATTAGAGAATATGAACTGCGCGCCTTGAAAGTATAAGACTTGAATATTGCCCATTTGGAGGCTGTTCTAACTTGAAGTAACTATTTGGAGGAGCTGTTGCTCAACCTGTTAATTTACTGGTCAATCTTTCCTGCCATAAAGATATTGCAATTGCTTGAATTGTAGCCTTGTTCAAGCAAGGCTTACCATGATTTGTGCCGTAGGTGGGACCATATGCGTGGGCGATGTTGAAGGCGCCATTATCACTTCCATCTCTGCGATCGGTAACGAATCTGACAAGTTGCAAGCAACCATAGTACCACATGATATTGTGAGAGATGCCCAGATCGACTCTTTTTACAAGCTGACAAGCCGTCAAATCTAAATACATGCACAAGCTAACATTATTGAGTCGTTACAAGCACCAAGGCGCAACTAAAACACATCGTAGCATTGCAGCGGCAGCAGGTGGCTTTGTCCATCCACTGCTAACTTTTGTGGCTTACTTCACGCATTCCTACGGGTGAAGAAGGTTTCCTGGCAACACCTAATGCTGTTTAGTGTCCGTATTCATAGTCTTAGTGCTACGAATATAGTAATGTACAATGACCTGTGCTGGGAGCCTGGGACTTGTGGCAACAAATGAAGCAAGCCTTCTAAGTATAATTTATGGCAAGCGTGATTGACGTTATGATCAGTCTCAGGTTACTTAGTCACTATTAAAAATTGAATCTTTATGTGTGTGCTCTGTAAAATAAATGTTATGGAGCATACTGCATGGAGCTTTGAAGTAGCCTGATAAGTGTACTAATCAGGTATTAGAGTCGCGTGGCAGCATAAGACTCCTCCATAGTACTGTAGTAGAGAAATCTTAGCAAAATCACTCCCCGTATGTACGTAGCCAGCTTGCTTCAAATGGCTGCAAAGCACTATTACTAAATATTCATTATTGTCTCAGGCAGATGAGTCAGGCATGATGTCCTTGGGGCGTCACAATGCAGATGATTCTTACCTGCTTCCTTAGAGTTATGAAGCTTGCTGATCTCGGGGATGGTCAGCTCCAAGTCCTCCTGTTTCACGACCTCCGGCGGCAGCATCCTTGAGAGTCTCGCCCAGCTTCGCAGACATTCTTTAAAGTTACTACACTTTATATAACTTTGATATTCACATAGTTTTGACCTGCTTAGAGAAGAACACAGTTTGAATACAGCTACTAGTCTTGGAGTCGTCGCAGACATGACGCGCGGTGCCAGCAGTCTCATAATGCGTAGCACGTAACGCCGCACATGTAAGAGTCTGCACTGCCTGCCTCATGCTTTCAAAACTCAAGTTACAATAATTCATGCAAACCCAATCACAGTGTCATAGTGGGGTCATTGCAGGTACGGAGGGTCCACAAGCGGCCATGAAGTTAGAGTTGTATTGTATAGAAAACTGCAAAAAAACACTTGAGGTATGCGTTCATAGAATGCGAACCGCTATAGGTATTCACGTTGTGAAAAGTGCGTATTTTTTTTCAGCTCAATTGTAGTTCGATGCAACAAACCCTAAAACTCGAACCGAAATTTTGAAGTCGTGACATCGATCGCAAAACCGTTTTGCGATCGATGTCAATGATCCAATTCTTCAATTCGATTTCTCGGGTGTTTTGCGACGAACTGGAAGTGAGCTGAAAAAAAATACGCAATTTTCAGATCGTGAATACCTGTGACGGTTTGCATGCTACGAACCCAAACCCAAACCCTAACTTGTTTTTGGCCGAAACGTAACGTTTGTGGACCCTCCGTACCTGCAATGACCCAATGGCGGAAAGCATTTAACATTCGGACCGTCACAGCAGCCTAGATTCTGAGTGTATTTTCTTACCCTCATTAAGGGATTAAGGGATACCAAGAGCGCCCCATTAACCTCATTCTCAATGAATGGCGTTGGGTCCATTCCCAGTTTCTGATCAAACGCACACACTTCCTCTTCGGAAGCGTTTTTCAAAGAAGTTTCCTCCATAATGGCAACACGTTTTTGGCCTGCAAGAGTTCCAGGGCACCAAGCTATTAGAGCCTCAAGATTTTCGAAAACTGCATGCAATTCAGCCCTTCAAGTGAGGAGAGAAGCTACTACAGTAGATAATGCGCTGTGATGCCCTGAGGTCTGAAACTTGAAACATGGAAACAATACTCTTCAATTTCAGCACGGCAATGACATGTTGATCGCTCAGTCCGCTATCAGACTAAGACTCCCAAGTGTTCAAACTCATATCTCAGAGAGATATTACACCCAAAAACAGAGGATCCTACTGACTTCACTTATTTGAACCTGAAGACTTTCAAGTGCGCTGTAAATCACTCAGCGAGATTGCGGTGGAGGACATCAGGCCGCAGTCTCAGTTCGTTTCAACCCGGGACAAAAAACCTCTGAAACGCAGACTGAATTTGTACATCGGATTGCGTACAGGTTGCACTTTTCATTTTCCGTTGAAGGAATAAACTCGACTTTTTATTTTTTCCTACTTCTTTAGAAGTTATCATCTTCCGGTAACTCACCTGTATATATTGCTTTAAAGAATTTTTTTCGATACTAGTATCGGTGCGTAAAGCGCGAGCCCTGAACATAGGTGCACCATCTACAATAGTCAAGAACTAGAAGACCAAAATTGGCAAACAGCGGAAAATTTAGAACCGAAAAACGTGCCGTAAGGTGAAATAGTCCTGCTCGGTGACGTCAAAAGTGACCAGGTGAAAAGTATACCATCCATTATGATGATCCTTGAAACTAGCTGCCTGCTTCCTAACTCATAATTCGTCTGTACGAATGAAATGAATAAAAGTGTTACGACTCACAACCTACTGTATAGCTGAGGTGATAACGAAGAATCCGACGGTCACTGATCCCTGAGTCTAAGGAGCCTGCTCGCGAAGCATAGGCATGCTATAAAAAGTGACATGTTGGCTGCGTTCTGCTCAAGCCGTCGCAGTGGAAAGTGTGCAGTCGTGCAGACAGCGAATATGCCAGGAAAGTACTGCGGCAGCTAGGACATGGAGGCTTCGCGTATGTGTGAGAAGAGACACACTTTGCGACAATAAACCTTAGACTCCGTATCACTTTCTCGGGGCTCGTGGCACGTGTGTGACAGCAGCAACGGGACTTTTAGCTCAGAGGACAACACTAACCGAAACGAAAACGGTCATTCGAAACGGAAACTTTTGGATAACCTCATCCAGAGATACGCTGGGAACGACAGTGTAAGATTAACAGAACCGTCTACGACTAGAAGTTGCATGCAAAAGTCCGAAATTAGTGGCAAGAATTACAAACCTATCACAGATCACACTGCTGCTCAGCCCGGGCACAACGATATGATCGAAAGGGACCAACCGAATCAAGTTACTGATATCGTCGGGTTCACGCCCGGGACGCTCAGAATTACACTAGCCGCTGCGATTCAATGTGTGTGTTTTCAGGAAACTAAAATTGAGGCCCAGTGCCTCAGGGGTTCCTGTTCACAAGATGATAACTGTCCCGTGTTGCCTTTATGCTTTGTGCTCGAATGTGCCCATCACCTTTCGTTTGCAAGAATTAGATCAAGAGAGATCCAGCATCCCGAAGGTCAGTCCGGCCTTCCCAACGGCCGAAGGGGAATAAACTGCGCCCCTTCAGGCAGGGGTCGCGGCTGCCCTCATCCCGGGTGCGCGGACCATGCATAACTTGGGTAATATCAAGCCCACCGAAGGTGCAAGGACGGCACCTTTGAAGCCCATGAATCCGGCTACGAAGGCGGCATACGCGGTGCGCCTTGCCCCAAGGTTGGCAATCCCCAATCAGACATGATCAGAATCAGATCAGATCAGGACTACTCTGGCTGAGACCACGAGCCTCCGGACGCGATTTTTTTTTCTTCACTTTTTTAAGGATTTTTTATTTTTCTGTATTACACCGGAGGCTCTGGTACTTACTGCGAGAAAGACAGATCCGCTGTCCGGCTAAGCTCGCTGAGCATCAAACTGATAATCACATAAACAGTGTTTGGCCGAGGCTTTATGCTCTCGGAAACCCAGACAGTGAAGCAAGACTGTACTACTGTACTGTACTACTGTACAGTACAATGCTAGGATGTCACGGACACGATACGGAAGCAGGGTCAGGCTAGGGGCTAGTCAGAGCCCATAATAACTAAGCCTAAACCCGAAGCCCAGCACACCACCCGTGGGCGTGACTACCTAGCAAAGCAGGTACAGGATATACAGCCACGAGATAATAAACAAACACCTAACATTCACTTCGGCGGAAACCGATCACTTCTAGCTGGGTGCCGGGGTCTTGACCCGGTCATCCCACTACTGGGCTAAAGCTAATCAAGCTGCCAGGACAATTGAAGTAAACTCAGCCACTTTGAGGCTGGTCAGCAGGGCTGAGTTCAGCGGTCGGGATGTAAGCACAGTTGAATCCCGAAGTGAATTGTAAGCTGTCTGTTTCAAATTGAGCACCACCAGACCCAAGTGGGTAAGGTGGATCCGTAGCTGAAAGCAAGGTAATAGAAGACTGTAAAGACTCCAAGAACACCGAAGCCCTTAAATAAGCAGGATCCCACGGCGGTTTGAGCATTGAAGAGGAACACAGAAGAACCCCATCATCTGGCGGCCAATCACGGATGCCTGCAGCACCAAGTGGTGGAATCGAAGCAGAGAAACCTCCAGCAAACCGACGGACGGTGGCTCCGGGCTCAACCAGGCCCCTGTCACCACCGCCCACGGCAACCAGAGATGCCGTAGCGCTGGCCAGCAGAGAACAACAAAGCACCGAAGACATCAATGCACATCGGAGAAAGCTCGGCGGAGTCCGCGGACGGCACACCGGAGTCAGACTGCCTACTGTCGATGCTCCCCCGTCAGCAAGGTCAGAGTCAGAGCCATGCCCAAGAGTGCCGAAGGAGCCAAAAGCCACTTGCTGCCCGCCGTCAGAGTCATTGTCAGAGCCTTGGTCATTGTCAGAGACCTCAGAGCCAATGTCAGAAGCCTCAATCCTCATGCCAGCAAACAGCGGAGCCGGTGCAGAGTCGCCAAGCTGGAGTGATGGGACAGAGCCAGGCAAGCCGAGAGAGCCAGGGACAACCACTGGCGGGTCATGAGCCGCAGGCACACCACCAGCCACGAGCGCAGAGGGATGCCGAACCGCAGGCGGTGGCGGAATCGAGCCCCGTGCATCCGAGTGGAATGTGGCCAGACCAAACTGAGCCATGCCGTCATCGTCAGCCGCCGCATCCTGAGCGGAAGCCGCCGCATCCTGAAAGTGCCGCAGAGCTGTGGGCTCAGCCGTCACAAAAGAATGTGCCGACAGCTCGCACACCTCCGGGCGACCCTCCATCGTGCAGAGCGACTCGAAGGCATGTTCATCCCCAGCGTCATAGAAACGCTGGAAACGAACAGCCAGGCAGTCAGTCTCATAGTCCTCAACTGCACCACAATAGTGGGCAGAGTGAGGACCGCCGTTGGGGCATTCAGCATGCCAGTGCTTCAAACCACGTTGTGCACACTACGCATTTCTACAGTGGGGCACGAAGGCACCACTCTTCTTGTCAAATGAGACAGGAGGAGCGGTGCCAAGTGGCTTAACACCAGCACGATGATGCTTAGCAGCCGAGCGGGGAAGGTGCTTGCCCGCAGGCGGCGCCCCTTCCCGCCTCTGCCGCTTCAGGTCACGAATGTCCTGCTGCATGCGCTCCAGCTGTTTCTGCAGACTGGACAACGCCGCAGTCAGGTCAGACGCGCCATCGCCGAATGACAAAGCAGAAACAGGGGCGGCAGAGACTTTCAGGCCGTGGCGGAACTGCTCCCGCACACGAGCCTGGATAGTCAGAAGAGACACTCCCTGCCGCTGGTCAGCCCGAGCCAGAGAATTAGCCAAGTCACGATACAACGCCGAATTGCCGAGAGCCTTCAGAAACTGCCGCTTCACCGCGTCCTCTGGCAAGTTGTGGGAACGCTGAACG
>LGRX02015237.1:0-15712 GCA_001247695.2 Cymbomonas tetramitiformis
GGGGGACCTGAGGTGGTTGATATGGCAGGGGACTGGGCTGTCCCGGGGCCATGAGTACTGCAGGTCCGGTGGTGGAGGGTGGAAAGAAGCCAACAACAAGTGAGGGTGGAAAGGTGAATGGAGACGGGGGTACGGCGTATGGGTCGTAGGGCGGCTGCATATCTGGAAGTAGGCAGGCTAGTTCTGTTGTGGAAGTTGAGGTAACGGTAGAGGCTGGAAACCTTCAGGAAGTGTGAACGGGTCCTCTTCGTCGTCCGACGTAGTGGGGGACACTGAAGGTGAAGGAGGGAAGCCGTCAAATGGAATACCAGGTTGCTGAAGAGGTCCAGGAGGGTAGACCCACTTGCCAAAGCCCTGCTTCCACCACTGTCGGTTGTACGTGTCGCCAATACCAAAGGGTATGGCCATATGCTGGTAGGTTACTAAAAATAGCCCACAACAGTGTTAAGGGGGCTGGAAGTGGATGTATGTTCAGCAGTCGAAAGCACACTTGCTGCCGGCGGCTGAGGTTGCTTGCAACACTATTGGTGGTGAAAACAGAGTTGAAGAAGTACTTTTTATGTTGTCAAAGTAGTCCTTACTTCACTTCTGTCCATTTTCTAGAAAATTCGCAAGGGCTCCGCGACACACTTTTAAGTGCTAAGAGTGGATGGAGAGTACTTGCTGCCGCCAGAAGTGTCCAGATAGGTCCCAGAAGGTTGCATAAGTTCATATACTCCAGAAATATTCCAGCAGAGTTCATATATGGAGAATAAACCAGCAGTACTGTCCAGAAACCACCATTTGCCAGTCTGTTAAGAGCCAAAAAGGGCTATTTTGGGGCTGAAAAGGGTACATGCACCAGCCAAAAGAAGCACCAAAGGGCTGTAGAACGGTGGGAACTGTTTAAGACCAATAAACGATATCCATACTTGTTGCAATAAAGTAAGAACACTGTATAAAGCCCAATGTTGAAGTCTAGGGAGTCGATCCACTCTCAAAACTCCTTGTTGATGGACCAAAAAGGAGTGAATGCACACATATTTTTTGAAGAAATAAGCTGTTTGAGGCTGTTCTATGGGTTGGTGAGGGCTAGAAAAGTTGTAGATACCCCATAAAAGTCGTGCAAAAGTTGTTGGAAGCCAGGATATAAGCTAAGAAGGTCCATGCACTTTCCTTGCTTGAGTATGGTGGCTGCTTAAGTATGGTGGGAGTGGATCCACAGCAAGTATTTCAGAAAAAAAAGGCTATTCCGAACCGAATTCCAGTGTGCTTGAGGTCAGAATTTATGTAAAACTGCCATAAAAAATTCACTAAAAAGGTCGGAAAGCTTCTCTCCCCCCCGAAATACGTCACCACCGAGTCCGCGCGCTTGCTGATGCACCGCCCAAAATACGCCAAAAACGCTGTAGATGCACGTCCAAAAGGCTGAAATACCGCAGCTTGGGCAAGAAAACGGCCCGCACTTAATATTCTGCCGTACTAAAAATAACACTCAAACGCACCAAGAACCGTCCACAAGGCTCCCCTGCACCGGTACATAGAGTTCACTTTGTCGATGCACAGCATAAAAGGCCAAAATAACCGGCCGATGCACGCACAAAACAGCCAAATGCAAACGTCGCAGCTGAGAAAGTACACGCAAGTGCGCCTGTGACTTTGAAACAACTATTCGAGCACCACCAAAGGATATCTCACGAATATCGGCTGTGCATGCACCGGCGAACGAGTCCAAATATCAGAATAGCGAGCGCGAGCGAGCTCAAAAAATAGGCCAAAAACGTGTGCATGCGCAGCCAAATACGGTCCCGCCTCAAGGACGCTATCCCGTAAAAGCTGCAAATAGCACCGTAATTCGCCCACAGAACACACCCGAAGTGCCAACGAAGTAAGAAGGGGTAAACGATATTTGACACGAAGTGGGAACTGATTCCGCGCGATCGAGATGTCATCAGACCTGAGACAGGTCGTCATCGTCATTTCGCCGGATCCGAGGTGCCACCGCTGCGAGGTGCACATGCTAAAGCTGCGAACGGAAGGTCAAAGGCAAAGGGAAAGGCAAAGGGTTTAAGATTTAGCGGCAGTCGGAATAGTTTTCAGAAGCATATGGAAAGTATTCTAGTGCTTCTGAAAACTATTCCTACTTCTTCTATATCCTAAACCCTTTGCCTTGCCTTTTACTGCTGCACGCGACCGGCAAGCATCTTTGAAACCGAGTTTCAAAGATGCGTTTTGTATTTTGGGTGCACCCTAAAATTACAAAACAGCCGAGCGCTTCCCGTTTGTGCGGGATATTCACATGTATTCCATGAAATATTTCGTATGCATTAACACACATGCACACGCAGGGGAAACCCTCGGCTGCTTGGCATCTTTGGGTTTGGGTTCGAACCCAAACTCGAACCCAAAACATCTGCCTTAGAAATAAATTGCGCGTTTCGCGCACAAGTAACTTGAAGCCTTGAGCTTCAGGTAACTTAAAGATATATCCCTTGGCAGTTTTTGTGCCAAGCTTCGTGCTCTAGGACGCACGGGAAGCCCTCGGCTGTTTGGCATCTTTGCGTTTGGGTTCGAACCCAAACCCGAACCCAAAACATCTGCCATAGAAATAAATTGCGCGTTTCGCGCACAAGTAACTTGAAGCCTTGAGCTTCAAGTAACTTAAAGATATGTATCTTGGCAGTATTTGTGCCAAGCTTCGTGCGCTAGGACGCACGGGAAGCCCTCGGCTGTTTGGCATCTTTGAGTTTGGGTTCGAACCCAAACCCAAAACATCTGCCTTAGAAACAAATTGCGCGTTTCGCGCACATGTAACTTGAAGCCTTGAGCTTCAGGTAACTTAAAGATATGTACCTTGTCAGTATTTGTGCCAAGTTTCGTGCTCTAGGACGCACGGGAAGCCCTCGGCTGTTTGGCATCTTTGGGTTTGGGTGTCACGTTCGAACCCAAACCCAAAACATCTGCCTTAGAAATAAATTGCGCGTTTCGCGCACAAGTAACTTGAAGCCTTGAGCTTCAGGTAACTTAAAGATATTTACCTTGTCAGTATTTGTGCCAAGTTTCGTGCTCTAGGACGCACGGGAAGCCCTCGGCTGTTTGGCATCTTTGGGTTTGGGTGTCACGTTCGAACCCAAACCCAAAACATCTGCCTTAGAAATAAATTGCGCGTTTCGCGCACAAGTAACTTGAAGCCTTGAGCTTCAGGTAACTTAAAGATATGTATCTTGGCAGTATTTGTGCCAAGTTTCGTGCTCTAGGACGCACGGGAAGCCCTCGGCTGTTTGCCATCTTTGGGTTTGGGTACGTTCGAACCCAAACCCAAAGGCAAAGGCATAGGACAGTTTCGTAGATTCTGTCCCGATGCCTTTGCAACCTCGCTTGCTAACTCATATTACAATGAATATTCAACATTCAAGCGTTGGATACCCCACGCCAACAGGAAGCGCTCGGCTGATTTGTTATTTGGGTATGCGCACCCAAATGACAAAAAACGCATCTTTGAAACTCGTTAGTTTCAAAGATGCGTGGCCGATGCCTTCGTGCTTATGTGTATATTTCATATGAAATATGCCATGGAATACATGTGAATATCCCGCACAAACGGGAAGCGCTCGGCTGTTTTGTAATTTAGGGTGCACCCAAAATACAAAACGCATCTTTGAAACTCGGAAGTTTCAAAGATGCTTGCCGGTCGCGTGCAGCAGTAAAAGGCAAGGCAAAGGGTTTAGGATATAGAAGAAGTAGGAATAGTTTTCAGAAGCACTAGAATACTTTTCATATGCTTCTGAAAACTATTCCTACTGCCGCTAAATCTTAAACCCTTTGCCTTCCCCTTTGCCTTTGACCTTCCGTTCGCAGCTTTACCGTGTGCACCTCGCAGCGGTGGCACCTCGGATCCGGCGAAATGACGATGACGACCTGTCTCAGGTCTGATGACATCTCGATCGCGCGGAATCAGTTCCCACTTCGTGTCAAATATCGTTTACCTCTAAGGTAGTTATCCACAGGTCCGTACAGTGCATGCACGAGCTAGAGCGAGCTAAAAAGACGCTCACACGCCAAAGATACCAAATTGTCCCAGGGGAATTCCCAGGAGTAGACTATTATCCTCTATTATCTTGAGGAATCATATCATATATTCAGATATACTATTTAACATAAACCCAGACAGCAAGAGTTATATCATTTGCTGTCCAAGTCTGAGAGACCAACTCTGTTACCTCTCTTTATTCTCTCCTCTGAGCTCACATATTATTTTCCCCAACTGTTCGCTCAGGCAATGTCACATCCACTCACTAATTTCCCTAATGGTTCGCTACTCTTATTCTCATCGAAATCAGACCCCCCTACTATGGGTGTCTCAGCAGGTACGTCGTGCCTCCTGGCACAAAGGATGGGGTGCTCCAACTGTTGGTTGGTCGGAACAACGAGCGGAACGTCCTGCATGCAGAAGACAATATATGCCCAGATGTTACAGCGCAAATCAGGTAAGTTCAAACATCCCCCAACCAAGATCCTCTCGGGCTACCGGACTTGATTACCTCACTCAGCATATCATCATTCCTAGGCCCAGGCTTGTGGAAGTACTGTGCCCGGAGGCACAGCGTAAGCCGGTATACCTATACGATTGTCAAACCCAGCTTTTCTACGGACTCAAGAATTAGACTTAAAAAAACGTCGTCAGCTTTGACAATCGTATACGATTGTCAAAGCTGAGTCCGAGCCTGTCGTAGTCGCAAGCTTTGACAATCATAGTATACGATTGTCAAAGCTGAGTCCGAGCCTGTCGTAGTCGCAAGCTTTGACAATCATAGTATACGATTGTCAAAGCCGAGTCCGAGCCTGCCGTAGTCGCAAGCTTTGACAATCGTATACGATTGTCAAAGCTGAGTCCGAGCCTGCCGTAGTCACAAGCTTTGACAATCGTATACGATTGCCAAAGCTGAGTCCGAGCCTGCCGTAGTCACAAGCTTTGACAATCGTATAAGATTGTCAAAGCTGAGTCCGAGCCTGCCGTAGTCGCAAGCTTTGACAATTGTATACGATTGTCAAAGCTGAGTCGGAGCCTGCCGTAGTCGCAAGCTTTGACCGGTCCCCTGACTCGCGCGTGATAATCGTATACGATTGTGAAGCTTGGGCGCTAGGTCCGACCCCCTGACTCACGCGTGACAATTGTATACGATTGTGAAGCTTGGGCGCTAGGTCCGGCCCCCTGGCTCACGGGTGCCAATCGTATACGATGGTCAAGCTTGGGCGCTAGGTCCGGCCCCCTGCCGTAGTCGCAAGCTTTGACAATCATATACGATTGTCAAAAGCTGAGTCCGAGCCTGCCGTCGTGGTCAGTTTTGACAATCGTGCACGATTGTCAAAACTGTGTCCGAGCCAGGCGTAGTCGCTGCCTTGTTTATTCGCACGAGATATCGCAGGATTCGCAGGAAAATTGATGTTACGCCAAAACTTGTCAGACCAGTTCAGAAGCCAATTTATAGCCTCTACCGGGCTTTGATGCGCATTCACTCCGACATTGAAGCAGGTGTCGTGGAGTTTCCTTGCAATAGTTAGCAAGTACGAAGCAGACTACTGTGATGGATTGCAATTTTACTCATAATAGGATGTTGAATTTCAAAAAATATATACACTCGTGAAAAAGGGGACATGTTATTGACATGTCAAAAATTAAATTTATTTGAAAATCATGTCAACGTATGTCAAAATCAGTTCAATATGCCATTAACTTTCACATCGCATTCATGCACTAAAATGGGAAAATATGTGAATAACATGGTGAAAATATGTTACCGAAAAAATGGGCACATGGTAATGACATGTGAAGGAAATGTGAAGGAAATGTGAATCGTACCCCGTTAAGAGTATGTGAGCCGCCCCACATTTTAACAAATTCGGTGAATAATTTCAGCTTCGACCCCAAAGTGGCCGGATTCGTGCGTATGGTATTCGCGGTTGTCCGGACTGATGAGCTCGGGTGGTGCGTAAAGTTTCACCATGAATAGATAAGTATTGCGAAAGTCATATACACCCACGCGTATTGTCGGGAACCCTAACCGTTTTAACGAATTCGCTGAATAATTTCAGCTTCGAACCCAAAGTGGCTGGATTCGTGCGTATGATATCCGCGGTTGTCCGGACTGATGAGCTCGGGTGGTGCGTAAAGTTTCACCATGAATAGATACGTATTGCGAAAGTCACATACACCCACGCGTATTGTCGGGAACCCTGACATTTTAACGAATTCGCTGAATAATTTCAGCTTCGATGTGCCAGGAGGCACGACGTACCTGCTGAGACACCCAGAATAGGGGGGTCTGATTTCGATGAGAATAAGAGTAGCGAACTATTAGGGAAATTAGTGAGTGGATGTGACATTGCCTGAGCGAACACTTGGGGAAATAATCTGTGAGCTCAGAGTGGTGAATAAAGAGAGATCATTGAGTTGGTCTCTCAGACTTGGACAGCAGAAAATAATAACTCTTGCTGTCTGGGTTTATGTGAATAGAAAGCCATTCTGAAAGTATATAAGATCCGATCATATTGCATACTGGATGATAAATAACTCCTGGGAATATCCCTGGGACAATTTGGTATCTTAGGCGTGTGAGCGTCTTTTTAGCTCGCTCTCGCTCGCTTTGCGTGCTTACATGCGCACTTTGGACCTGTGGCGAACTGCTTTCGGCTTCCGTTGCGACGTTCTGATATGTTTTTGTTATGCATTCCGGTTGTTCTGGCGGCTTGACGGGTTAGCGTCCTAGAGGCGGGACCGTTTTTGTCGTTGGTTATGCCGGTTTCGCTCTTTTTTGCCTGTTTTGGCTCACTTCCGTGTGCATCCTGGTTCTGGATTATGATCTCTGGACTCTGGTTTTGGTTGAACATCTTTGACTCTGACAACATTTTCAACACTGGTGAACTCTGCAGCTTTGTGGACCACTTTGAAAGTGGCTGAGTAGCTTTGCGATTGGCTGTAGGAACTTAGCAAGAAAGCAGTATCCTAGCAGCAGTTTTAGAAAGGGACCGCCCCAGGTGGCTAAAGCACGGCCCTCCCTCTAGCAGTTTCCAGCTCTTAGCTGTTTGTTGTTTCGGAACATTTTGTCTGTGAGCAGCTCTCTGCCACCTGAACAGCACTCCGTACAGTTAGGACAGGCACGGTGTACAAGCACAACCGAGACATACTCGAGCAACTTGGACTCGATAGAAAAGAGGCAATGCAGGCACTACAAAGGATACACGACCTAACTGTGGACTACGCACACAACACCTACCAGCTATACATAAAACTCAGACAAGAAAAGCAAGAGGAGGAAAAAGATGAAAACCACCCAGTGTAAATTGTCCCTTTGACACCTTAAGGGCGAATTGCCATACTGCTCATACTGATCCTGTTTTCTAGGAACTTATTTTCACGTTTTCGGCAATAACTCAACTTCTAGACATCCATTTGCCACGATTCTTCGCATATCTTATATTGCGGAACTAGGTGGATGATATGACACTTCATTATCACTCGCATTGTATGTGCACACATGAATGTATGTGACCCATCATCACCATACTTAAGGAAATTCTGTTGAACAGCTGTTGGGGGCATTTTTGGGCATGCGCCATGAACATGACACCACTATTGACTTGATGTTATGAGTGGGCGATGACGTATCATGGTGTATACCAATGGGGGAAAATACCATATCCTTGATTTGAAGCCTTTAGAGCACTCTCCATAGAGTACGCTTTTGTCACCTGGCAGCAGAACACCCCTGCACTTTCCACAAAGTCCTCCACTCGATAAACCGAGTTTGATGGGCATTGAAGGGTTGAGGGACCTCGCCCAAGTCCCCAATATGGACATTAATACTTCATAAATATCCAATTGTTGACTACCGTGGTAGTTATGGATGTTTCCGCCCTCATACTGATCCCATACTGCTAAAAACGAATTCGCCCTTACGGTGTTAAGGCCGTCACTTGTGGCGGTCCGGCCCAGAGTAGGGCCGGGGAAATTAATTTACTCATACGCCCGACGGGCGTGGTTTTTTCTTTTTCTTTTTCTTTTTCTTTCAAACAAAGGTGCAATATAAACAAAGGTGCAAAAAAAAACACACCTGCCCGCCGTGGCAAACTGCACGATGCTCGTTTCCGAGGAGTTGGTGTGCGTTTCTGTTTCAGCAGATGTCAGCAAAAAAAAGGACTATACGCTGCACGACATGTTATAGGCAGGCAGGTCAAAGGAAAACTGTGCTAAAAAACATACCTTCTTTGTCTTCTTGTTGTACTGCTTACGCAGGGAAGACATGGCGGACAGGCGTCCCCAGATCCGCGTCACGTTCACACCCTCGAACTCCGGGGCACTCTGGATGGCATCGATAACCACCGACAACTTCTTTTTGTCCTGACGGGGGTCGTCGAAAGGGTACACAGACCCCTTGCTGTCAACATTCAGGTGTTGCCTAACAGCAGCGCGGATGATGCCGTTCTGCATGAGCGTGAAGGTCTGGTACGGCTTTTTCGGTCTGGTCCTCTTGGGGGCCGTGAGGGCCGTGCGGGACTGTACACCTCCTCGTCGCGGGACAATGGCCTCGTCCGTAGGTTCATCGGGAGAGGGTTGCGGTGCCGGAGCTAGATACACCTGCAAATTGGCATCACTAGTGAGTATCTCGGCCATAACCATGTCGGAGGCCATGATATGGGTCGCCTGGTCCATAAAAAACCTATCCATCGAGTCACCGCCAAAATATCTACGAACCAGAGAGGCCAACATCTCAGCAGTGATGTTTGCAGGAATCGCAAGGCTGGTGTCTGACTCAGTTGCATTCCCAAAGGAACATACGGGTGCAACAGTCAAAGTTTTAAAGCGGGGTGCCGCCATGATGATTCTCAAAGTGATGCCCTGCCTGGTGCTGTCGAGTTCAAATACGGGAGGATGGGGATATCTGACCTGGACTGCCGTATCTTCCGTACTCCAGCTAGCATGTCCGATACTCCTGCTGTGACCAATAACATTACTAGAAGAGATTTTCCACCAAAAAATCTATATATCTGAAACGTATCCAGGATATTTCCAACTACAGCAAGAGTGCAGGTAGGTCCAATAATGCAAGAGATGCTTGCTTGCTCGCTTCAACTCGTAAACTCCAGCCTCACAAACGTAACTCCTTGGAATGCTGGTCGAGTGATGGTGGCTGGGGGCCGCGTAGCGTTGAATAAAGTCTAAACGTGTCACGATGCCACAATTAGAAATCGAGATCGTGAGCCAGACATACAATCCAACGGTTTGACAATACTTGTAAATAAAACGGACTTGACGATAACATACATATTACCTGTAACGGTCGGTAAGGATACGTCTAACGGTCGGTACAGATGACATCTTGATGACTTGCGACCCACATCCAAGTATAAGCTATTCTTGAGCAGCGCAGAAGCGACAGGGTCGACCATTCTTGATTAGTAGTGTCCTGCTCCTCGATAAAAAAGCAAGCAGGCGCCTGTCGTAACGATGCCTGTTGCAACTAGAATGACGCTTGATTTACTGACGCTAGTATGCCTACTAGTCAGCATGCTGCCCGCAGCGATAGGCATGCGCGGCATGGGGAACATGGTGGCAATGATGACGGGAGCTCCGCAGCCCGTGCAGCCCATGTCGCAACAGCCGCAGGTGGATAACAGCGCTTCTCCAATTTCCTTTGAGGTTTCTGACACTGGTGAGGAGTTTGAAGTCGTTAGCGGTGTTATTTTGGACGGTTCCGACCGCCTGACGTCTCTGCTGCAGCGCCTCAGTCTCATAAATGGGGGCGATGATAGCCTGAAGCAGCCCGAGTGGATGCGGTTTCCGGGAACTGCAACGCGAAGCATCTCCGATTTTTCAACTGTCACTGAATCCTGGCTGGGCTAAGCGAGGCAATTATCCTTTGTCAGCGAGTTCCAGTCGGTATGTTGCTTTTGAAGGTAGCACTTCAAATTTGTCGCACCGGGTATTTTATTTGTCGTGTCGCAAGACAGATTGGAATTATACCGTGCGACAGAAATGAGCTGGGGGCTCATGTCTGTCGCAGGTGCGACAATCATGAGGACCACGCTCATTTCTGTCGTGAAAATTCACAGAAAATTTCCGAAAATGAAATTAAGCTAGGGGGAACACAAACGAATAGTACCGCGATTATGACTTGAAAAACAAAATTACTGAACGAGTAGTACCGCGAATATTACATAAAACACAGGTGTATTACACGATCACTTGGGGACATTCATATAGCACGAGGCATACATGAGTAGCAAGCAAGCAAGCATTTCAGATGGATAAAGATACTAAGAGAAAAACCGATTACTCTCTTAAAAAATATTAGCATAAATACTTATTACTACTAGGCTGCTAGTTTCTAATACAAGGATTCAACTACCCGAGGGCGATATGAAAATCTAAACTAGGAAACTAGAGCACAGCGCACGTTCCAAAATCTTCAGAACCAAAACGTTTCCTGCAGCCCACGAACAGCGAATCAGTCAGGACGTTGGGGATCGAACCCAATACCGACAGCCAACTGCTGTCCGCATTTCACCCTCGGGTGGGCGTCTACGTACAAAATAGACGTTTTGAAAACAGCAGCGGAACAGTGGGTGGAACATCTAAAATTCTGAACATCAATAATCGGCGAAACCTAAACAGAGCTGGAAGTCACAGGATGCCGCGAGCACTCTGCTGGCGGCATAAAAAGATGCTCGGCGTAAAAAACAAAACCTGCAAAAAACGAAACGCTGGTTAGTAAAGACGTTGGGAATCGAACCCAACCCGTCGGAGAATCCCGCCGGTCTCCAAGCACCCCTTCAGCTTAGTAGGGCCAGAGGGAAAGATGCCGCCAGGAACGTTGCTGGCGGCTTCAGAAAAGGCACAGCATGAATTATACACTATGGCCGTTGCTGGCGCCTTCAGAAAAGGCACAGCATAAACCTGCAAAAAAACAGAGCGCTGCTCAGGAAGGAAGAATTCCTGTTGAAAATTGAACCCAAACCGTCAGGCGGGATGCAAAGACGCCCGACGGCCTCCAATCATCCATGTATCGCAGGATGGGCTGCTGGTGGGATGCGGCTCATGGAAGAACATCGCAGGAACGCCCCCCCGCCGGGTTCCACGCATGCACACGAAAACATGCTCGATATGAAATATCGCTAAAGAAAAGTAGCGCGCAAAAATCATTAATCAAACAAAAACACAAGCCGCGCGCTGAGACAGCGAGCAGGTAGGCGCAAGATAAGAGCTTGGAGAAAAATGAAAACGTTGCCGACCAGGATCATACCATATCCACTTTTGTCCGGGCCGCGCCGCCGATAGGAGTGGTGAGATGATCTTGAATGACGAGACGCGTAAATAATTGTAAATTCCGCATATCTTCGGGGTAAAATATGGAATTGTTACCCGTGTCTCTCGTTGTCGGTTACTAGCGATCGGCCGAAACAATCCGGGGTAGGACTGCTGATGATGATGTTGAGATCGGTAAACCTGTTAGAGCAGTTTTGCGACAAATTCATAATTGTAAATTCCACATATCTTCGGGGTAAAATATGGAATTGTTACCCGTGTCTCTCGTTGTCGGTTACGAACGATCGGTCGAAAGAATCCGGGGTAGGACTGCTGAGATGCTATCGTATCATGATTGGCCGGTAAAGCGCGAGCGCTCGACACAATCCGGGGTAGGACTGCTGACATGGATGAAAAACAGCATATATATCTTCGTGGTATAATTTTGAATTGTTAAACGTTTCTCTCGTTGTCGGTCGAAAGAATCCGGGGTAGGACTGCTGATATGCTATCGTATCATGATTGGCCGGTAAAGCGCGAGCGCTCGACACAATCCGGGGTAGGACTGCTGACATGGGCAGAAAATTTTCGAAAAATTTCCAACGGCATAATTTTTGAGGGACAGCTCCTGCGGTGTGGCCTGTTGATGTCACTTTTTTCCAGGAAACCTGTTTCGCTCCTTTAAGGGAAACGAAATGAAAAACAGCATATTTCTGAAAAAGCTGCGAAGCGTCGTTAATATAAACGAATCTTTTGCGACACGACAAATAAAATACCCCGTGCGACACAAATGAGGGGCTGCCGCTTTTGAAGCCAGCCGTGTGCTTCAATTTAAATATGAGAGTAATATCCCACGGCCATCCATAGATAATTTCCTGAAGGGCACGTATGATCTCATGCTGGAAATTGATGGAGCCAACTTGTATCCACCCTCTTTGTACGCTTGTAAGGAAGTTCTGGGTGTCCCGCCATTGGCTGACTTTACGGTTCCAGCTGTTGCTGGCATATCTGACTGGATATATTTCGGCGTGGAATACGTGGTGCAGGAGCTTTTCCTGGATCCGATGTTCGTCAGCAATCTCTACCAGGACGGATTCCGACCGGAGTACGACGCATGGGGCGGACGCCACATTTTTCAGGTCCACGACCCGGCCCAAATGGCAAGTGATCTTTTCCATCCTGACAATAGGTTGTATGAACTTGGACTAGATTGGGTACGGCCTTTTGGATGGAAGACCTACAGTTTAGGCCTTATCTTTTTATGTTCCTAGAACCTGCATGGCTGCATGCGATCGAAGTCGCGTTTTTTTTTGAAATGCCTCGCTATTATCCTGGGGCCGAGTGAGCCCCCTACTTCGCCAAATGAAGAAGCTCATTGATTTCAGACTTACGTGGATCGTATCGTCGACGATTTCACACGTCTCTGTACTGGCTTTCAAGTGACCGACGCAAACGGTCGGTCTTTTAACGATATCCCCTTCCTGGTTGCATGGTCTGCAGATACTCCGGCTGGCGCGAAGATAAAAACGTGGGAAGGACACGCGGGAGTTTTCGGGTGTGACCGATGCTGTTTTCAAGGAATTTGGTATCACGGCGCAGTACGTTGGCTGGGATACTTGGAGCGGTCGGCTCAATACATCCTGTATGGTAACGACGAGATGTGGCACGCCAGGGATGCTCCAAGGTACAGCGCCAAAGTTCTCAAACGTCTCAGTGAAAGTGACGCCCCACACCGACCTTTTACACACCTTTCGCGACTTTCTGAGCTGGATACTTTTGATCTCGTGCACAGCGTCTTAATTCCTATGTGTCACAAATTCGCCGAGGGCGTCGTCAAGAGTTTTTTCATCAGGATACACGCGGACATGTCGAAAAAAACAAAATCGATCATCACTAATAGGGTAGCAGTTCTACGTGGCTCTGTCATTTTTGGCAAATATTCTTCCCGCGAAATTGCAAACCCGGTTTTGCACCTGTTATCTCACTCATTCGAGCAGCTTAAGTCTTTAATATGCGGGTATGGAATTTAACCATACCAATGGCATTTGTTGCTCTTTCTGCATAAGATAGCAGTATATTTTCTGTGCCGTCGGTTCAAGCGGTGTGAGTTACTTCGTCGTAAAGTGGAGAGTCGTTTGGATGAGTTTGCGAAACTATCTGAAAAATATTTTTCAGTCTCGTTTTTTACCCACAACTTGCCCCAAGTTATAGCACACCTGCTGGATCAAGAAGACCTTTTTGGGCCGACTTCTTACATTATGGAAAGCTGAGTCGAGCGTTGTATGCAGTTTGCAAAGCGCGTGACTACCCGGTATCACGCCACAAAGGACCCCCACAAAGTGATCGCCAACTACATTCTCATGCAGAGTGCGATCCTTCGCCAGTCATATTCCTACGGGATTTCCACAGTTTCTGGAAAAGCTTATGCCCCGCGCATGTTTCTCAAAGAAACCGTTGAGAGTGTATCTCTACGTTGCGGCCAGCTTCCAGTTGTTTGTATGGCTGACGGTGTGCGTTATTATCGAAAGTTTTCCTCATCCGGTGATGTCTACGATAGTCGTCAACGTCCGTTGGTGTATTTTGACGGTCCCATGTACGGGACGTTGCTTGCTTTTGTAGTTATCGAGAACAGGGCAATTGCTCTCATCGATGAAGTACAACACACTTGTGATGCAGACGGGCTCATTTCAGTACAGTTCCGAGTGGAGTTTGACGTGAGTGGTCGAATGCTGGTTGCAGTTGACAGGATAATATCTGTCGTGGACTACATAGGGCCTGATGACCCTAATGATATCCATCACCAGTGCTTGGTTATCCATAGCTTACTTCACCCGTACGTAAAATATGTGTGATTTCTCTGCGTGACAAAACAAACCTGAGCAGCATTCTGTGCGCGCTATGCTGTGTAGCCCACAGTAGTATTGTAATATACTTTTAACACACCCTTAACACATAATTCGTTTGTATTGTACGCTGTGCATTTTAACTGCCTCATAGAACTAGTATTAGTATAACTTTCAGCATGAAATGCCAATTCTTTCATATGTGTTTGCAATATTCAACCTGCTTTTCACACATCCAGCTAGTATCTGTGCTTAAATGCTGTGAATTCCTCTCGGTACATCAACAGTCACTGGAAATGTTTGCTACAAATTTCAGCATACATTGGCATTGGTTTCCCTTCCTTTCCATATCATTCTCACACCTTTGTAATATTCATGTTTTTCATATGCCCTTCATATATTCTTCACACATTTTTAATGCATTCTTCACACGATATTACTATGTGCACATATCATATACGTATTCGGTATGCAACATGCATATCTTAAAACTATTCGGTGCACATCCGATAGGCATGTATATATTTAAATGTAACGTCACTCGAGTGTGCACCCAACGATTATGGGCTTCGGCATGCATACGTATATGGGCACGCGACTCGTGCGCGGGCGCGGGTGTATATGACTTTCGCAATACGTATCTATTCATGGTGGAACTTTACGCACCACCCGAGCTCATCAGTCCGGACAACCGCGAATATCATACAGTAATACCTCACCTTTAAGGAAACAGGAATTTGGAGCCAGCCTAGCCTTTTTCGTATTTTTCTGACCCCCCCCTCCCCCCCCTGCCAGCGTCAGCCTCTTACCGAAATTACTAACGAATAGGAAACGCGATTCGAGCGTCAGCCAGCCTCTTCTCTTAAATCCATTTCTTTTTAGGGACTGGAAAGCGCAGTCAGCCAGCGCATTCTCTTAAATTCACCATGGATCCATGGATATATAGGCTGAATTTCAGGTGATATATAGGCTGAATTTCAGCTCATATACAGGCTGAATTTCAGCTCATATACAGGCTGAATTTCAGCTCATATATAGCCTCATGTATAGGCTGAATTTGAGCTCATATATAGCCTCATATATAGGTTGAATTTCAGCTCATATATAGGTTGAATTTCAGCCTATATTTGGGTGAGATTCCTATGGCGTGTTACGTGTTACGCGTAAAACTCACAAGGCCCGAAATACGTAATTTACGCGTAATTTGCGCCCCGCGGGGGGGGCGTATCATGCAACATAGGACTGTAGCTATCGTGCATTAACCAATAATCCTTAATAATAAACGCGGTGCAGAAAAAGCCTTTATTTGCCATTGAAAATTTCCAGAATTTCATGAAATATCGACTATAATTTCCTTAGATTCAGCTACAATTTCCTTAATAATAATGGAATTTTCTGATGTTCAGCTAGCCTTCGTTTCCTTAATATGACATTCCGATTTCCGTTAACGAAATGATTCGGCAGCCTTCATTTCCTTATTTGGGTACATTTTCTTAATGTTTTTTTCCAGCCCAGCTTTTTTCGCATTTTTCCGCCCCCCCGAAAATCTGGCTGTTTCCTTAACCCAGCATTTCCTTAAATGTGAGGT
>LGRX02015240.1:0-10700 GCA_001247695.2 Cymbomonas tetramitiformis
CAACCCCCATCCCCCACCCATGCTCCATCAGTGAGCCGGGCCACGGGCGGTGCAAGCTCTGGAGCCGTGGCATCTGATTGTGCCAGCTCAGGAGCCGTGGCATCTCCCACCCACTGTCCATCATTGGTAGGGTGAGAGGTGAGGGGATGGGTCTGATGGGGGTGAAGGGGGGTATGAAGGGAGGGTGAGAGCCCCGAACCCTAACACGCTCAGCAGCGCCAAATTGATGATGCAAGCTCTGGAGCCGTGGCATCTGATTGTGCCAGCTCAGGAGCCGTGGCATCTGATTGTGGCTGCTTAGGAGGCTGCGGCATATGATTGTGGGTGCCCACATGCCGTGGCATTTGATTGCAAACGCATGAGGGGATGATGGGGGTTGGAGGGGTGATGGGGGATAACAGGGGTGGTACTACTCACTGTGCTTGGTCTTGTCTGCTGTCTTCTGTTGATTCCTACTTCCTACCTATCCTGCCAACCCCCATCCCCCACCCATGCTCCATCAGTGAGCCGGGCCAGGGGCCGTGCATGCCGTGCGAGTGCGCAAGCTCAGGAGCCGTGGCATCTGATTATGCCAGCTCAGGAGCCGTGGCATCTCCCACCCACTGTCCATCATTGGTAGGGTGAGAGGTGAGGGGATGGGTCTGATGGGGGTGATGGGGGGTATGAGGGGAGGGTGAGAGCCCCGAACCCTAACACGCTCAGCAGCGCCAAATTGATGATGCAAGCTCTGGAGCCGTGGCATCTGATTGTGCCAGCTCAGGAGCCGTGGCATCTGATTGTGGCTGCTTAGGAGGCTGCGGCATATGATTGTGGGTGCCCACATGCCGTGGCATTTGATTGCAAACGCATGAGGGGATGATGGGGGTTGGAGGGGTGATGGGGGATAACAGGGGTGGTACTACTTACTGTGCTTGGTCTTGTTTGTTGTCTTCTGTTGATTCCTACTTCCTGCCTATCCTACCAACCCCCATCCCCCACCCATGCTCCATCAGTGAGCCGGGCCAGGGGCCGTGCATGCCGTGCGAGTGTGCAAGCTTAGGAGCCGTGGCATCTGATTATGCTAGCTTAGGAGCCGTGGCATCTCCCACCGCCACTGTCCATCATTGGTAGGGTGAGAGGTGAGGGGATGGGTCTGATGGGGGTGATGGGGGGTATGAAGGGAGGGTGAGCGCCCCAAACCCTAACACCGCGCTCAGCAACGCCAAACCCTAACACGCTCAGCAGCCCCAAACCCTAACACGCTGGATATGTTATAGATAACACCGATATGGGGGGGTGCCGTATATCTCTATGACGTGCAACCCCCCAGCTGGGGGGGGGTGACCCATTCCCCTCTGTTGTGCGTGCAGTGGGCGGCGCTGTGAGTTGTGGGATGCGGTGGTGTGCATCCCACACGTCGACCGAACATGGAATAAGGGATTTTACATGTCGACGGTGGCTGGGGTCTTGGAGGAATGCTAAAAATATTATCACAGATCGCGGTGGTAAATAGCGGGGTACGGGCGAGTGGGGCTGACAGGGGGCAGCAGGGCCTTACAGAGGTGGCTTGGTGGGAGCAAGTGGGAGTCAAATGGTGATGGCTTGAGGTACGATATGCCCCTACTCTATGTGGAGGTGGGTGCGTGCAGGGGGGGCCACTGGGGGGGTGCAGATGGGTTAGTCGCCCACTGTCAAGGTTGTTATTCAACCTTTCAGACTATGCGGCTGCTATTGAACAGTAGCAACTCGCAACAAGTATTTGGTGGGTATGAGTGCAATCTGGTATCCAGAATCCCCTGCTTGAGCGCTCAATGCTCTCTCATATACCTCAATGTCCTCACGCCTCATAGGCGTTACCACCATCGGGTTGTGAACCCGAGAACATTGGGTGAACTAGCAGTATCGGCTGATCGAATTAGCCTGTTGATACCCGCATGGTGTTCAATTCATGCTTGAAGCGAAGACGCGTCCTTTCAGAACAGTTTGTTCTTCAAGAACTTGTCTTGCTTCATCATCGAGATTCCGTACTCGGCCTCTCGATGACAGATGTCACTCATGGTGAGTGGATGACAGACATTATGACTGTACATGTCATAGTCAACCGTACTGACAATACTCGGACGACTGTATGTCATTATAACATAGTATGGCATGACATGACATGACATGGCATGGTATGACATGTATGACAGGTATGACACGTATGACATGTATGACACAAATGTCATCGGTCATATCCCTGACAGATCTCCCCTCTTAAAAGAGTTGCGACCTCACAATATAGGGTGCATACCTTTGTATATGTCTTTGATGTCTTTGTTGTTGAGCTGGTACCATTCTTCTTACACCGATGAGGCGTCCCTCAAGGTGTTTTTAGGATATTGGGGGGAACTGAGTCCACTTTAAACCCTCACCTTAGGCATTTAGCCTTACAGTTCTTAGGATGTAGCCCCCATGAATTGCGTATCGTATTTCAGAGTGACGTTTCAAGGTATCCATGAATTGCGTATCGTATTTCAGAGTGACGTTTCAAGGTTTACAGTTCTTAGGATGTAGCCCCCATGAATTGCGTATCGTATTTCAGAGTGACGTTTCAAGGTATCTTCCGAGGTTTACGTTACGGATAGATATTGCGCTGCCGTTCGTATCGTATTTCAGAGTGACGAATTAAAAACGAATATGTTTTTACGGCTTTATATAATGCATCCACCTCTTCCTCCCTTCAGAGAGCTTACTTCCCCGAAGTTCACAGAAATACTATGGAGAGCCCGATTTTGGGGCTTGGTTTAATGCAAACGGAGTGGGCCCTGCTTAACGAGATATTGGAGGGCCTCTATACTATTCCCCCGGTGGAGGAGTGGCACTAGAGACAGGGAGCTGATAGGCCTGCCAGGACCGTGTGGACTTTGTCCAGCTTTTTGGGGTTTTCAGCCCTGGCATGCATGATTGTGGTTCTTTCTGGTCTGGACTGGAGATTGGTATGAGTGTATTCATTCTGGTCTGCCCACCTCACTCGAGGTGGTGTGCTGGATTTGGCATGCCGACAGTGTCATCGTCATCTGTGTCATCACCGATATGGCTCGACTACTATGACTTCTTCACTGTCATCAGCGCCATCTCCGATATCGACTTCGGTAGTCAGACAGTTCATAGCATCTGTCATTTTCACACCTGACACTTTAGGGGCTGTCATCACATTCTTTCGGCGGAAGCTATAACACATCGTATTATCTTGTGTATAGCTTCACAGTTTCACGGTTGACATATGCGAGCGTAGCACCCGACTTGTAGTGCTTCACTGTGTGTTTGTTTTCACAATGCTCTATATTTGCGAATATCAAGTTTGCCTACTAATAATGTTGAATCTACCAATTTAAGCGCAATAAGTAGTGATAGCACTTCTTTAATTGCTAGTGATATTTTTGCCAAAATACTTTTACCAAACGATTTAACTACTAATTTTATAGATTTCTTAAATCCAAATGACAATTTTGCTATTGACATTTCAGGATCACAATTAACCGAATTAAAGTTTATTTTGACAGACTCCAAAAATAGACCCATACCTTCAGTTTCCCCAACGGAAGCACGAGACGGCTCTATTTCATATTCAATGTCTCTAATTATCAAAGAACTTTCTGCATTTTAATTTTTTATTTATGTTACTAATATATTATACATAAAACAATGAGTCTTCCCTTATCACTTGCGTACGCACTTCAAAAGGTTTCAGGGTATAGCACGAATTATTTTCGTCTTGAAACTACAAATCAAGATACCGCTACGAATAATAGTACAATTACGTTAAATCTTCCGTCAAATGTTTTCATAAATTTGAAAAGCTTGAGTATGCATTGTGAAGCTCAAGCAAATGAAAATAATGTTGTTGTCGATAATGGACCAGATTTTTTAAATACCTTGCTTCCAAATGGACTCGACAAATTAATCTCTCGGGTAGATGTTACCGCCGGAGGTGTCCAAATTCAAAGTGGTTTTAATGGCTATAGCACCGTAGCTACGGTTCTAGACAATTTACAAACTACTTTAAATAAAGAAATTAGTTATCAAAGAGTTTTACAAAATCAAGAAATTGAAGTTACAGACTTAAATTATTATAAAACATTTCGACCTTATATAATTCAAGAATTCCGTTCATTTATAGGCGAAAGTGCTCCGTCTTATATTGATACTTCACTTTTGCCACAAATACAAATACGTTTTCAATTGCACGGTCCTGAAGTTTTGGGGGCGGTGCAAGCTGTACCGGGGTTAGGTCAACCCTTAACCGACGCCGGTCAGCAAGCATTAATTAGCGGCGGTAAATTTACCTTGCGAAAACTTTACTTTACAATCGAAACGATTACTTTTGCAAATGGGGTCTATGATTCCGCTGTGGATGCAAAATTAAAACGAGATGGCTACCTTGAAATTCCTTTTAAAAATTACCATTCTTTTACATCTAGTCATGATGGTATGAGTAAATCTACACGCTTTAGTTTAAGTTCTCAATCGATTGATGAAATATATGCTGTCCAACGTATAGGAGATTATCAAACCAAATCTCGCGGTCTTGTGCAAATCGACAATAAAATCGGTCCTACTTATATACCAAGTTACTTTGACTTCAAATCTGGAAGACTTGGAAGTGCGCAATTTAATGTGAATAATCTTTATATTCCAAATTACCGAAACGATTCGTTAGGACATTTCAATTCGATGTGTGTTGCGAAAGCCGACCAATACATGACCAAATGTGGTTGCAAAGTCAATTCTTTTGAAGATTGGGTTAATCATTATTTCACTTTTATGGTTCGCTTAAATATGCATAGTGATATGGGCGTACGCTCAACTTCTGGTTTAGACTCTCGTGGTTTGAATACAATGATGTACCTTGAGACTAGTGAAGGGACAAATACGACTGAAGAAGTATTAACAAATAATGATCTGGCGGAGAAACGGGTTACCGCGCGACGTTTTTGACTTCACCGCCGTTTTCCCCGTCGAATTCTACCCCATTTTGGCTTTTACATCGCTCGACTTGGTTACTTTTACGAGAAGTTACCTTATCACCTTGGAACCCTATCGACACGTCTTCTGTTTTTTACAGCTGCAGTGGTCATGGCTTCTGTGCATCAGCGTGCGCGCATGGCAGCTGTTACTTCCACGCGGGAACTACTTCGACAACATCAAATTACTATTGGCTTCGATCTGGTGGTGCGTCTGGTGGTGCTTGCGCACCAAACACCAATATCGACTTCGACGTTTACATCATCGACAACAAGAACTTTGACTCCCACGACCGCATCTATCCACTTCCCTCGCCTTCACCTTGTGCGTCCCCAAGTCACCATCTGGTGGTGCTAGGACGGATAAAATATTGAAGCGCCCTTCGGACAAACAAACTCTGAGTTCAATAAACACGATGCGGCATACGGCTAACCTAAATGCTGTTATATGGAGATGAAAACTGACAAAGACATAAGCGGCAGCATGATTATGACATATTACATAATGCGACGCCTCTTCAGATGTGAGGAAAATATTATTAAAACACGAGCGGAACTGCAAACAAACACTCACGGGCCCACTATCATGCTTCTTCATTTAATGGCGGAACTCAGCAAATTGAAGTTGAACCCTAAACAATATTTTCCGGGACCTAGAGTCATAATACACCTAGCTCACAAGAGACCTAAGGCCTGCAAAAGGATAAGCAAGAGCGCCTTGAAATACATGATTCAAAACCCCAAAATGGCATGGCTGTGGGAGAGGACACGGCCCCAAAACACAAAGAAATCTAAAATGAAATCACCTCTAAGAATAATGAAACATAAAACCCACCGCAAGAAGGATAACGATACCAAACAACATAATATGCCTGAACCTGAGCAGAGTTTAAGCGGTGGAGCAAGCACCGAAGAGAATGCAATAGATGAAACTAAGATGGTCACGGAATCACTCCTCTCAGAAAAGGGGTGGCTAAATGCAACTCATGTTGGTGATGCAATGAAAATACGGGACCCGAGTACCATAGCCCCCATGGACCTTACAGACATTATGCTAAAGATGACAGTGGAGAACCAAAAACTCACACAACTCATTAATAGCAGACTCAAGAAATATGGCCACACACAAATAGGTGCGTGTGACAATATACATTGGCGTCTCATAATGATTCGCTCATCATCACCTGGGAAAATAGAAGCTTACATATATGACCCCTTTGGAGATAAAGCCGAAAGAGAAACCATTAATATGATTGAGGTAGCACTCAAAACCTGGCTGGAAAATTTCATAGCCATTACAGAATATAAGGAATCCACAGTTACCATTAGCAAGGACACATTTCAAACAGATACATACAACTGTGGCACATGGGTAGCAAAAACCGCCTTCAGATGGGCCCAATGGAACAGAGGTTCGCACCAGACCTCATTTTTCGAGTACCTAAAATCTGATTTATGTAGTGGGGAGCATGGCGACAAAACAATGCAAAAGGAAATACATAAATACCGATTAGAAATGAGGAAAGAACTAGGGCCGCTAGCCAAGAATACCAGCAACACACTGGAGCTCAAACACTTGGAGCACGCTGGAAATGACGCCGCAATCAGCGGCCCAAATATGACCTCACCTTCCCACCATATCCTCACACGTAGAGGTGCCACACTTAAAAAGCAGATAGACACTCTGATAGAAACTTTTAGACTGAAATGGAAGACACACACCACTAATGAAACAATTGCTTCAGAAGCCATCGAATCGCATAGGAAATATCACCACACCCCGAACACGGAAAACACCAACATTCAAATTCATCTTCTCGTGACTAATGACATATGGTCAACTGCAGTCCACATCATTCCAGAAAGAAAGATTATTTACTGTGAGTTTGATATCTCTAACAATAAACACCAGAAAGACTTTTTCACACTTCTCCCTCAAGACCTTAGTGTGCACCGCATAACCTTGAAACTGGGAGTACACCCGAATAACATGGGGGTTTTCAATTTTACACTAGCCCACAAAGCCTTTCACATCCTGCACAACACTAAATTCTTCTCAGCAGCACAATTAAACAGAGACCTACTATACGAACTTGAAAACCTAAATATTAGAATCCTACCACAAACGGGCAGAGAAGCTAGGATAATCAAACACGAAAATAACAAAGCCATTTCGACCATACGACAATCACTGAGAACTCACCTTCCGAAAATTGATGCACATCCAACACAGCCAAATTCTGAAAACAAAGACTGTAAATCCACCCACACTGCTTATAATCACCTCATCTCAGGCAAAGGAAAGCATTCTTGTGAACCCCACACATATGGATACCGCAGGAAACACTCTCATAAACAAAAGAGAATAATCCTTAAAACCAAATGCACAAACAAAATCTTTGATTGTGAGAACATTTATGACGCAGATGGCAGATGCATACTACAAAAAGCAAAACACAAAAGCGCCATGAAACAGTCAGAAGAATTAGACCGACTCGCAAAACTACAACTAGCACAACACTCTAACAATTTGATTATAATGGGTATGAATATGAGAGGCCTCCGACACCACAAAGAAGATAAAGACAGTTTAATCAAATTAGAAACAATCTGCAATCTTTTAATTGACGGACGGGCTGATATAATATGTATATCAGAAACCAAGGTAAATACTGAAAACCTTGCATTAATTAAAACCCTAATGACACAAAAAGGAATCCAATTTCGCACTTCTCATGTAAATGAAAGAGCTTCCATTGGTTCCATGATCCTATGGAATCCGAAAAGTTTACCACTATCCACCTCGGTCACCACAATTGATGGAGATGCAAAGAGAGCAGTAATGACCACAATTTCAGGAAATAACGGTTTTGAGCTCTACATAGCCAGCGGTTATATGAATGATGCCACACTAGTAGAGGAACAAGTGGAATTATATGACACACTCACTGACTGGGCAGGGAAAGCAGGAAATAATCCAAAAAAGGCCTACGTAGAGATAGGTGACAAAAACTGTACCATTACCCCAAATCAGCGGGTGTCAGGTGGAAGTTACATGTCATATCAAGAGCATGTTGAAAAGAATAAGCATCTTTTAACTTATTTCAACAATGACAGATGTTCTCTTAATGAACTGATAATGGACCGAAATCCAAACACGGAAATTTTCACACATGTTATGTCCAAAAACTCAAAAGCAGAACTCACCCATATCATGGCCAACACAACTATGGCAGAAATGACAGTTAAAACAGGATGGACGGAGGAAAACCCTTATATCATCTCCGACCACGGGATAGTATGGGCTGAATTTAAGCTCTCTCAAAACGACACCAAACCGGAGATTTCTACCGATACAACTTTGCCAACACCTAGATTTAATGGTGCCAAGGAAACCACACATGATGAGTACCCAGGGTACCCAATCAGAATGACAAACAAAAATAAGGATACAAAAAGGAAAATAAACAAGAAAGATATTGTAGGACTCCTTGAAGCAAACGGATACAGCACAAATGAACTTGTGCACGCGTGCATCAATAAAAACAAAGCTAGAGCCGCTATCAGCACCATCAAGGGTGACACCACTGATCTCGATCTTAAACGGGATAATACTGACGGCAGCCCCATAACAGTGAGCAAGCTCATAGCTAAAAATAAAGAGACAGGCAACATAGAACATTGTCTAAAATGGCACAACAAACCCAAGGAATGGTGGATTCACCTTAATAGCCCATGGCATGCAGCTCATTTACTCTCTAGAGGAAAGGGGATGCCGGAAGGTGGTCTCAACTTAGGCCATAACGACAAAGATAACATCTGGCATATAGGCTCGCCTCACCTCCTAAATAAGAAAGATGTAAATGCCTATCTCAAACGACACCTTTCATTCAGCTCACTGGAAGTTAAGAAAATCACGAAATCCAGCACAGATGAGCACATGACCAGCTGGGATATTCTTCTACAACCCCATATGCCTGCTAAATTCTGGAACCTGTACGGATCTGAGATGCATTCGGAAAAAATAGACTGCACCGCCCATTTATTCCAATACGCTACAGGCTGGGTGTCTTACACTGAAAGACTACATAGCACACTCGAAATGGAAAATGGATCGGAAGCAGCTAGAAACGGCGGCACTGGCCTCAAGGAAATGCACCCTGACGCGACTTGGGATACCCTGCACAAATTGGCACATCAGGCGGCAAGTGACGCCTTCGGCACCAAGAATCTGAACAAAACTGGGAGGTCCGAAAAACCATCAGCAGTATCTAACTATATATACAAATGGCTAAACACAGTACGCCGCACCATCAAATATTTGGATACAAGTACTCATGATAGCAACATTCCAAAGCAAGCCAAAAAGGCTGCCCGCACACTACCGTTTGCCTCGCTCCAACCCAAACACAATGAAGCGGCAACCACATGGGGATTACGATTGCATGAAAATTATGTAATAATCAGAAATCCTTTTCAGAAAAGCAGAGACACAGACATTGAACGACGCAAACTCCGAGAAAAAGAAGCCCTGCAGCATCTTTTCTCAACTAACCTTTCGAGGTTTCTAGACACAGTCATGGGAAAGATGAAACCTACTGAAAAAGGTGCAGCCGCAACCCCGGGTAGTGATGGAAAGATACCTGAGACAAAAACAGAAAGACTAAACACAACACTAGATGAATACAAAAATAAAAAATTATTTTCTAATAACCCGAATGAGCCAGATGAACTTCCACAGTGGCTTATTGACATTCTCAAGGATAGCCCCAAAATCCCCGAAACGGCCGCCGCGAGACTATTGACAGAAATCACGCACAAAGAACTTCAACAAGCATACTCGGACTGTGGTATCTCTACAGCACCAGGACCCTCAGGGATGAGATACTCGCAGTGGATCAAGGGCCCGGAGAATTTTCAAGAAGTTACTGTCTCACTTTTTAACCACATTCTTATAACCGGGAGATTTCCAAAGAGTGCAAAATCTGGAGTCATCCTTCCAATTCCTAAAAACCCCTCTGCCCCATGTACAATAGATAACTCCAGACCTCTCACAATGTTGGAAACGGGTCTTAAACTATTTAATACAATAATTGCCAACCGTCTCAAAACAATACTCAACACCCACCCCATTCTCTTTCCCATTCAAGATGCCTTTCTTCCGAATAAAAACATAGATGACTCACTCCAAATTTTGAATGAAGTAATTTCGGATGCAAATAGATACGACAAAGACCTCCACGTAGTTTACCTGGACCTCAAACAAGCATTTGACAGAGCCGAATTCTGGATGAGCAATTTAGCGCTCAGAAAGTTAGGACTCCCATCACAAATAATTAACATCATCTCAGACATCACCAATGATGCCTCTAGAATGGTACTTACCGAAGAAGGCCTCACAGATGAATGGTCCCTTGAATGTGGAGTTCCTCAGGGAGAAGTTTTGAGTCCACTAAGGTTTGTAGCCATTGTGGACATTCTGGCAATTTGGTTAGCAAAAAGAGCAAACGGTGCAAACCCGACAGGAACCACATATGGATACGAACTGAACTCGGAACGCCATAAAGCGGCCAACACCGTCCCCGGATTTTCAGGAACATGGATTCTTCCGCTGTCTCCCAAAAACCAAAAAAGATGGTTCGACAAAGGTTTTAAACTTGTTTTCAGATTCCCGCATAACACTATTCCATTTATCCCACATGGCTATTGGACGGG
>LGRX02015242.1:0-22116 GCA_001247695.2 Cymbomonas tetramitiformis
GGGTGAAGAACAGAACAACAAGATAGTGAATCAGGAGCAGAGGCAAATTATCTTCAGGCGCCCACCGAAGAAGGTGGGCTAGGTCACCTCCAGCAAGTGCCGCACGTGAGAACGACACTACACGGAGGGCCCAGCGGCCATCAGATAAATGCGTGTGCACAGATTCAACACAAGAGGAAGTGAGACGGACAGAGGGCGACCAAACATAGAGAGCAAACAAGTCTGGAGACCGCACTCAAGAGGACAAGAGTGGGAGGAGAAAGAGGGGGAACCAGAGGGGAAGGAGGGAGAGAGGTGCAAGGGAAGGGGGAGAAAGGGAAGGAGAAAAGAGAGAGGAAGGAGGACAAAGAGGGGGCTCAAGAAGGAGAAGGCGCGAGGGGGTGGGAGGGAAGAGTATTTGAAGGAAGCGGGGAGAAGGAGGAAAGGTAGAGACAATGGGGAAGGGGGAAGGAAGGGAGAAACGGAGGAAGGGAGAAAAAGGGGAGGAGAGGAGAGGGAAGGAAGTTAAGGGAGGAGACGAGGGAGAAACCCGAAGGAGGAAAAAGAAGAGGAGCCGAGGTGGAAGGAGAAGGCCGAGGAAAAGAAGGAGAGGGAGGGAGACGAGGGGAAAGAGAGAGCCGAGGGTCGGGGAGACTCAGGAAAGGAGTCATGGAGAAGGGTGAGGCAGATGTGAATGCCAAAGGTGGGGTGGGAGAGGAAGCACTCCGGGGAAGAGAGGAAGCAGGGTGCACGGAGAGGCCAAAAGAGCCGAAGAAGGGGCAAGAGGGGAAGGGAAGAGAGAGAGGGGAGAAGGTGGACAAGAGCCAAGGGCCCAAGGAAGGAGCAGGGGGAAGAGGAGGAGAGAGGTAAGGAAGGGGACTAGAGTCAAAAAAGGGGGGGGACAAGGAAGAGGGAGAAGGGAGAATGAATGACACGGAGGGAGGAGGGAGACCGAAGTGAAGAAAAGGTTAAACGAGCGAGGGCGAAGGGTAGAAGTAGTGCGGGGAGGGTGAAGCAGAGAAAGGGATGGTGTCTCCAGAGGTCAGTCGGAGAAACCAGGGGGGAAATCAACGGGTGGGTGGAAAAGGCGCATGAGGTCGCGAGCTGGAGGTGAAGGAACCAGTCATGAGACAGGAGAGAAACGGGAGGAGGGGGCAAAGGGATGGTGGCATCTGGTGGTAACAAACCGAAGACAAATCGGGGAAAATCAATGACAAGTCGGAAGACCGGCTGAAAGCATGAACTCAGAGTCAAAAGGGTGAAAAAAATGTCTGTCTGTCTGTGAGACAGCCAAGATGCGAAGGGAGGAAGAAAGGGGTCTCTGCAACCGGCGGTGAAGTGTCGGAGATATATCGGGGATATATCGGTGACATGCTGGAGGACCGGTCGCAGGCTCGAGGTCGGTGCCACGGTCTGTGGAGGAAAGGTGAGATGCGCGAGACAAGCAAGAGATGAAGAAACCTGTTGTGAGGTAACCGAGATGTGAAGGGTGGAAGGGGAGGAGTCACCGTAGCCGGCGGTCCCGAAGGTGAGGTGAGCGAGAAGCAAGAAGGAAGCGAGGTGAGATGGAGGAGTCCCAACTGAAAGCCCAAGGTCGGAGTCGAGAAGCTGTGTGAGAAGAGGCGAGATGTGCAAGACAAACAAAGGCCAAGGGATATGGTGGTGAAGGAAGCGACATGCGAAGGAGGAATGAAAGGGGCCGTAGCACCCGGCGGTAACATATCCGAGACAAGAGGGGGACATATCAGTGAAAGACAGGGAAGGGGAAGAGTCACATGAAGTTGTCGGTACTAAAGGTGAGACGCGATGGAGAAAGGAAAGAAGCGAGGCGAGATGTCAAAGTCTCGGCCGAAAACCCCCGAAGTCACTGTCTGGAACCTGCGTGAGACGAGGTGAGATGCGAGGAACAAGACGAGGTGAGAGAATAAGTCACTAGACAAACAAGATGCGAAAGGAGAGAGAAAGTGGTCCGCAATGACCGACCGAGACGCAAGCGAGACGCAGAAGAACTGAGTCAGGCTAACGTGCAATGACATGCAAGAGGGAAGGCGTGCGACGTGTCGTGAAAGCAAGGAAACCAAGTATCCTCGGAGGAGGCGATGCTTGAAGGCGAGAGTGAAAGGGCGAAAACGAGGTTGGTGATATATCCGCGACAAGAGGGGGACATATCAGTGGACAGTCGAGGAAGGGAAAGAGTCGCATGAAGTCGTCGGCACTGAAGGTGAGACGCGATGGAAAAAGAAAAGAAGTGAGGCGAGATGCCAACGTCTCGGCCGAAAACCCCCGCGGTCACAGTCTGGAGCCTGCGTGAGACAAAGTGAGATGCGAGGAATGAGATAAAAGAACAAGTCGCAAGACAAACAAGATGCGAAAGGAGGGAGAAGGTGGTCCGCAATGACCGACCGTGACGCAAGCGAGATGAAGAAGAACTAAGTCAAACTAACGCGCGATGACGTGCAAGAGGGAAGGCGTGTGACGCGTCGTGAAGGCAAGGAAACTAGTTATCCTCGTAGGAAGCGATGCGTGGAGGCGAGAGCGAAGGGGCGAGAACGAGGTTGGCGTAAGCAACCTGCGAACGAAAGGAGAGAAAAACAGGCGGAGAGGGAGGGTCGCAGGAGGCGACATGAAGAAGGAAGGGCCAAGGGTCAGGACCTGCAAGGGAGAAATGAGAGAAGGGACGAGGGGAGATGCTCTGAACATACGCAAACGAAGAAAAAGAAAAAAGGAAGGAGAGAAGAGCTCACACGTCAGCAAGGGAAACCCCGACGAGCCGAGAGAGGGGGTGCGAAGGGAAGATAGGGTGGAGAGATGTGAGATGAGCGTATAGGCGCAGAGAGGAGAAAGGAAGAAAGGAAGAGGCGATGTGAAATGTCAAGAGGAGCAAGCAAAACACATGAAGAAGGCAGGATAAAGCAAGGCAAGAAGGCAGTGGATAAGAGTGCGCGATGTAAGGAGCAAGGAAAGTGTAAGATACGTGTGAAAGAGACAAGGAACGACAAAGGTGCGATGCGAAATGCTGCGAACGTATGCGTTTCGCGCAGAATGCTTTTGACGACGAGGGCGTACGATCGACCCTCGCGTAACTAGATGCAAGCTCACGTCCAGAGGGCCCAGCCGACGAGTGCCGAAGCGTCGCGGACTGTTACAAGCTGAAGAGAGAGAGGAGGAGGGAGACTCTCGCCCACCTAACCTAGCACAAGGATCAAAGAACAAAGCCAGAAGATCAAATATCAAAAGCAGGGAGAAGTGGAAAGGAGATATCAGGATCAAGTAGGGTGAGGAGTTTAGGGCAGGAAGGAAGGCAGGGAGACAAGGAACGAGGGAACGACAGCGACCCTAAGCCCAAAGCCGGTTGGGGAAGTCGATTCTGACGCTCGACACTGCACCGTGCGTTCCCGTGAATAGTGTGCTGGGACCGGAGGCTCCAACAGGGGTGCTCAGACCTAGACGAGTGAAAGCCAGAAGGAATTACGGGAGAAACCAAGGCACGGTGCACGTGATCACCAAGGTTTCTCCACTCGCACTAGGCTCCCCGGACAAAAGGCCAAGCCCTAGACCGAATGACCATGACGGATCGAGCAAGAGACACGACGGACCAAGCAGGGAGAGTAGGGTAAAGAGAATCAGGCTGGGAGAATCAAGCAGGGAGAATGAGGGGAAGAAGGAGTGCATGCTGCCCGGGCCCAATGGCACTGTGGGCTGTGACTCTCGGTGCCCTACATGCCGGTCCGTATGCCTAGGGTGTATGCAGTGTCGGTGTGTGTGAGAGGGCACAAAGGAGTGGAGAGCGTACCGCTGAAGAGTAGAGGGCAGGCACGAAGCAGGCAGGCAGGAGCACGAGCGAGGCACGTCGGAGCGTCGGGGCGTGAGGGCGCGGCGTCGAGGTGGAACAGAAGCACCGGAGAGCAGAGGGATCAAAAGGCAGAATAACTGGGAACTAGAAATGCTAGTCACAGTGAAGGCAAAGGAGGATGTAGAACAGAGAATGCATCGACGAGGAGAGGAAAGGAGGCAAGGAATATGAACTACAGGAGCAGGCTGGAGGCGAAGAGAGGAGATGCGATCGGCAGAGGGAGCGATCGAGCGAACGCGCACGATCGCGCGGATGACATGGGAGTAAGGGAGTGGGGGAGGGGAAGTGGGAGGAAGGAATCTACTGAAAAAATCGATCCGAGAGTCAAAGAAAGAAGCAAGCAACAATCATAATAAATGATGAATAATAAATAATAAATAGTGAATAATGAATAATAAATAGTGGAGATCCGGCCTAGTCTCGAATCGGGAGTCCGTAGTGGAGGGGGCTAGGAGCCACCCGCAACCGAAGCCCACCCCCCGGTGATGAAGAAAAAAGAAACAAAGGAAGAAGGAGGAGGAGAAAAAAGAAACAAAAGGGGGGTGGGCGAGGACCTGAGAGGGGGAGGACCTGAGAGGAGGAAGAGGAAAAACCTGATTAACAGCCTTGCAATATACCCCAAGTATTCGATGCGGGATGGAATGCGTGAAATCAGGAATTCGCAGGGTTTTATTCTTTGCCGTGTGCGGTGACCAGATTACGCTGTTGGCACTGATCGGTGGGTATGTCACGTATGACAGGATTCGGAAGTTGTCTGCGATTGGAGCAAGGTCCTGCTTAGTCCGTGGCGGAGTGAAGGCGCACTGTAGGCGCCGTCATCAGCCATTGAGAAGTGCCCGCGTTGAGATGCATTGCAAGTGAGTTGAAGACTTGGCGGCGGCTGACCCATGCCTGGTGGGATGTCATGCAGGGCAACCCAGGCAGCATGCAGCATGCAATCAAGGACAAGAACAACGAGCAGCTGCATGCCGTAGTCCCGGTGATGCACAACGGAGCTCAGCAAAACGACAAGCCGAGGTTCCGAACAATGCTCGACGACCCGCTGTTGCACGATACCTTTGGATCTCACCTGGCGATCTACGCAGAGGGACGCGAGACCTTTGCTGGGTACCCACCCTTGCCTCCCACCTTCCTGAGATCGGGAGGCCACTCGTGCGGCTGCGACTAACATCTGACATCATACAGGTCAGATGTATTATGTCCCAACGCCCGCCGAAAGACAGTGCACCATCGCCATCAAGCGCATACACCAATGAGGCGATGGTTGAGAGGACATGGGTGCTGTGGGTGTCGGGCGTGCAGGTTAGACATATTGTTTAAGCTGGCGCAGACGAGCTTTGCGGTGGCCATCTTTGGGCCGACTGGGGATGCGAGCTGCAATATTGCATCTTCGTCACCCTCTTGGTGCTCGTGGTGCACATGAGGTGCATGCCCTACAGGTCCAAGCTCGTGAACAACTTTCAACAGATATGTCTGGTATCCGCCCCTCTCCCTACCATGCTGCAAACGACACTTCAACGGTTTCTATGCTCATGCTGCCACACATGCCTCCTCACTACGGGCAACAGTCGACCCCCACCCTAGGGCTTCTGAAGAAGACCCCCACCCAAGGGCTCCTGAAGAGGACCCCCACCCCAGGGCTCCTGAAGAAGCGCAGCTTCGTGTTGCCTCTTCCCACAATGGGTTGCGGCCGCCCCCAAGGTTTGCAAAGGTTTGCAAACGTTTGCAAATACGGGCAGGGCCGCTTTTCCTCTCCTTCGATGGGTGGAAGTTCCGGCAGGGCTCCCAGAGAAGGCCCTCATAATGTCGCCCCCTGAAATGGGGGATTTTCTTATTGTAGGGTTTTAGGGCTTGCTTCAATCATTCTGTCCAAGGGAATCTCTGCTAACCCCGGTTAGTCTTTACTTTACCTTTCGGTCCTTCTTGGACTGAGCATGCCGCGTGTGCTCCATCAATTATGCCATGCATCGAACATGAACAGGCCTCTAAGATGTATGTCGATACGGACGCAGGTGCTCCAGATCCTTACGCTGCTGATGTTGCTATCCGAGGATTTCAATGACAAGCTTGATAACGCCAATTCCCAGCGCTCCTGGCTGATTGGACTGGCGTTCGTAATCGTTAATCTGTTTGTGTTCACAGCGGCTTTTTACATCATCAGCCTCGACAGCTTCGATCAATACAAGGACATAATTTCCATGGTGCCCAAGAGGTTTTATACCATAGGCAAGACGGCAAGGCTGGAGCCACAAATGGAGCCCTCTCCTGGTGGAAGCATTCTGGAGCCACAAGCAGTGGACTCTCTTTCTACCTGAAATTCTAAAGTGGGTACCGTATCTTAATGAAGGACCTATTCCCAGTTGAAGAAGTATACACATGAGCGAATACCTGGATCTTTTTATTTTTTCATTGCGCGCACAAGCAATTAAAATGAGGCAGTGGTTGAGGGGATGGGGTCCACTGTGGACAAGCATGCTAGCGGAACCCGTGGGTTGAACCAAGAGAACTATGTTATGGAGAGTTTTGTGGATCACAACGGCCCTGCATCCCATGAAGCAGATGAGTTCATTAAGAAGAGTTTGGATATGTATTATGGATCCCGAGGCGCTTGGGTTTAAGGTGGATACAGTGCAGTTGGATCTCGTGTTTACTTGAAGATCGTCACCACCGTCTTCAAGATGGTAGATGACACAGAATTCTGTAGTTTAGCCCAGAGCCCTGACCTGTTTTTTTGGTCGGCGTGTTCTGTCATGCATGTCATTCTGGTTTCCAATTGATACGTACATATCAGCTTTCTTGACTGCTCTTATGTTGTACAAGTACAAGAGCTTAAGTCTCACATATTGCAAACTATATATTTTTATGGTATTTAAGATGTACAGTTACATGAAGTACTTGTGATGTGGTTTCTCATGTGTATCTGTATGTTGATCTTTATTTCGTTACTGAAAGGTTTCCTATTATTTCGAACATTTTTAGTAACGAAAGATAGGCAACAGTCATAAGAAATAGTAGGCACAGTCGAAAAGTGCCTACATCGTGTTTAATTTTGAAGGATGGTCGAGCGAGGAGATGCGTCTCACCCATTACTCTCCCTAAGTAACTTCCTGTAAACGATCGACGGATGCAACCTTTCTCGATTTTGAATATGATGCCATGTTCCTTGGTTTTCATGAAACGAGCGCAATAGAGGACATATTGTATGTTTAAGATATCGCGTGATCGAATGCGGAAAACAGATTCGGAATTGCTACTAGTATAAGACGATTTTATAAAAAGAGCTAAACAGGCTATGTACGGTAGTATAAGTGGTGGTGAAGAACATAGAATTACAAAAATGAATGTTTCACAACGTTTTACCAATAAAACAGGGATGCAATCTCTGAATGTCATCAAGCAAGTTCTATAATTGATTCTATCTGACACCGTCAATGTTTGTTCTCAGATGACGAAGATCATTCGGGTGATGAATTCGAAAACGCTAGAGCTGTAACTGTGGTACCCATGCTAGAAGCATAATGATATTGTAAATAGCGAAACACGAAGTACGAGTGTTATTGAGGTTGTCGCAAACGCGTGCATATGATGGGACAGATACTGATAGTCCCGAGTGACCTCAATGCTCGCATGTATATATCGGGCATACTCTCAACGTACACAGGAGTCCGTAATAATCAAGGCATGTTCCAGCATAGCAAATGATCGCAGAGCTACAAATTTTTTGAAATTCTGATATTCTAGAAACACATGCAAAGCTCTCATATACAAGCCCAAATTTCTAACATGTAAAAGGATAAAAACAACAGTATAATATATTCACCAAAAGATAATAAAACCACCGAAAGTACGAATTATTGTACAAAACTGTGAGCAGAGCTTTCTTAGCAGTCTAGCACTCGGCACGCGAACAGCCACCTAGCACTTGCGAAGGCAAAACAATAATGAGTCCACTAGTCCTGACCTGCAGTCAGGGCCTACTTATTCTCAAGTCAATGTCACAACTGCAAAAACTGTAACAGGCTTCCGCCTTGAAATCTTCATCTACCAATAGAATGGCATTATTATGTGCCAGCTTTAATGATGTTACCGTTCCCCATCTTCTGACTGACACGTCAGTAGCAACATTGTAGCTGTCATATCTTCTTATCACTTCAGGGTCATCTCATAGTGACCATATCTTCTTCACCAGGTCTGCTACTTCACATTTTCTTATTCATGACAAACACTGGTTACCTAGCCTAGTATTACAATCACTTTTCCGATATATGTATGGTCTCGAACCTGGTACTACATCATATCCTTATGTATAGTCTTGGCACCATGCCTAATCCTAACATGTAAAACTTGCTTGTTCCTTAATTCATTCGATCAACACTAACTGAGGTTCACTTTTCCCAAGCTTCCCCTTTCAACATGTTGCTCTTTAACTCACAAGCAGGATTCCTAGATTGACATCTGTCATCGGCCAATTACCAGCAGCCCATGCCTGATTCTGTTATTCCTCCACCAATCATCAGGCAAATCATGATACTTGTATTGCCATTGCAGATGTTCTCCTGGAATCTACCATGAATCATTTCATTACAGATCTTCTCCTGAAATCTGCTTTGTCATCGATTATTTTCCCCACTCGCTCACTTATGTGAATATCCGATAACTCCCCATTATTCGCGAGTGGGGCATTGTCAGGGTTATGACCGATGACATATGTGTCATACATGTCATACCTGGCATACATGTCATACCATGTCATGTCATGTCGTGTCATGTCATATGATATAATGACATACAGTCGTCAGTACGGTCGACTGTGACATGTACAGTCATACCATATGTCATCCACTCACCATGAGTGACATCTGTCATCGAGAGGCTGATCACAGCATCTCGATGATGAAGCAAGACAGTTCTTGAAGAACAAACTGTTCTGAAGGGACTCGTCTTCGCTTCAAGCATGAATTGGACACCATGCGGGTATCACATGGCTTATTCGATCAGCCGATACTGTTGTTCACCCAATGCCTTCGGGTTCACAACCCAATTGTGGTAACGCCTGAGAGGCGTGGGGGCATTGGCGTAAATGAGAGAGCATTGAGCTCGAGCAGCACTTCTGGAGAAGAGACTGCACTCATACCCACAATACTCTGCGCGTGCTATTGTCGTTCAATAATAGCCGTGCCATACATATCGCTTACATAGCGAGCCTTATCAGTGGTATTCTACTCGTCCAGGCAACGAACGAGGACACATAAGTGTGCAGTGCAGCAATAGAGATATATTGTATATTGTGTGTGCAACAGGTTCGCGGATCGCGCATACATACGGGCGACAGTGATCGCACATATACGACATATATCGAATAATAACAACCGCTGCAGAATCAACAGCGAACGGAGTGCGCGAGGAATTACCGTCGCGAACGCATTCGCTCGCATAAACACCGTCAGAGGATAACAGTGACAAGGTGTGATTACCGCATACAGATCGCACACATATACTGTTATCATTCGCAGGGTTGTACGATATGCGACATACTGACGCGCGAATGATCAAAACGTCATCAGTTTGTATGATCCGTACGCGCGATGACATTCGTACCATATGCCACACATACCGGCGACAGAGATGTTCACCATTCGCAGCGCATACATCAGCGACAGTGATAATTCGCTATCCGCACTAATTGTTCAGTGTAGCGCACGCATCAAAATTTCGTTATTGCAAATGGTTTGCAAAAATCGCTCGTCTACGCGCATACGATGATTTAGCTTGTCAGGATATACGCACACCTGCTATGATTCATTATGCTCAGACGACGCGCGATGAGGGTGCATAATTCATATATGCAGCACTTTATATAATATATGTAATGCTCGCACATAGCATACAGAGATGATGTTTATTTAGTTACTGGCAATTGTACATACAAAGTTTGCAGTCGGACACATAATATTACATCAGATGAATATGGATGCTGTGCAATCATATGTGTGTGTACCATATGTTGTGTGTGTAGCACATATCACACACACACACACACACACACACACATGCAGCATACACTATCCATTCATTATATACCAAGTGTATGCAGCAATACCATGCATCACTATATCATGCAGCAATGCTATGCATCATTATATCATGCAGCAATACCATGCAGCATGATTCCACCATGTTATACATTGACATTTGCACACATGTATGCAGCCAACTTGATCACGATAACAGTTGGCATGCATAGTCATATAGAACAGTGCATCAGATGTTGCATTAAATATCACATAGCATACCTGCTGTGCAAGTTTAAACTATAAACGAACCCACTTGGTATAAAGTGCCGATCATGATCTTAAGACAGTAATTAGCTCAGTATTCCCTGACGTAGGATTTGGGATGGGATATTGTTCTACTGTTGATCAATGAAAGGAATACTCACCAGAACCATGTGTGAAATATACCAAGCAACTCGTCATTCACAACGAGATCTGCAGAATTACATACACTAACCAAGTTGATATATATCATGTTAGCTACATGCTGTTAGTGGTATACAGATCATCTTATGTGATAAATCAATTTGGTATAGTGTACTAAATCAGCAAGTACCTATACATAAGTATAGTGTACTAAATCAGAAAGTACCTATACAGTGACTTATGTATTGTTATAATCACTGACATCATTATGTATAATGACATTACACTGACTCCTAAGTGTAATGATCAAGTCACTGACATCATTATGTATGTTGACATTACACTGACTCATAAGTGTACATGATCAAGTATTATATCAACATATGATACATAGATACCATCCAACAAACACATGTGCGTGTTGGATGTCAAGCGATGGCGATACATATGGGACAGGATAAAACAACCTGCTGAAGGGCTGGATGGAGATATCTCCAGACCCGAAGGCAGTATACAGTGCTCAAATAACAGTTGGTCACTGTTGAGCACTGTCCATGCATCCCACACAATCGCTGGAGCAACTACATTATCTACTTATGCATTATGACAATTGAATCAGAAACCTGATCACAATTCAGTGCATACTTTGTACAGTAAATCAGTAAATCAGTAAATCAACATGATATCTGACAAAGTAGATAGTAGAAATACTATGAGCATTTGCTCGAACTACTTAGTATCTGGGTGGCAACACCACCCAGAGAACTATCATGGATCCAAAGATATAAAGCAGGTCTCCAGCAGACTCACTCGTGAGACTTTGCAATGCGATCGACTGTCAAAGATAGGCGACAGAACCAAGGAGTAATCTCGCCTGAAAAGGTCATCTACGGAGTTGATAGTCCTAAGGAAGTTAAATATATATCTGACAGACATCAGCCAGAGACTATAAGTCATTGTCGATAACACACACATTATCACCACTTTTTGCATGGTCGTGGGTTTCCATCAGCAAAACCCCATGTGTTGACCATCACATATCTTCACGAAAATGCCATGAAAAATATCATGTGTAAAAGTGAGATATATTACATGAGTTCTGAAAGATGCACATAACACACACACTGCTATATATATACTGTAGTATATATATTATATATATATATATATATGGCCAGAAAAGGTGAAAATGGGTAAAATCCCATCGCGGGAGATTTCAAAATAAGGGAATAAAGGTTTCATCGTCTGAAATAGGAAAGGAGTTTTCATTGACTCTAGTTCCTGAATCCAGAATCACATAGAAAATATATTCTATCCTGTGCATATAGAAAGTACATTAGATTCAGATTCTGAGCATACAAGTGGACTTGAATGCACTCGGGTTTGTACTGAGTTGCAATTGTCCAAAGTTTTATTCTGACATCACTACTTATTTGTGGAATAGCATACAATGGTATAAACCATCCACATATAGATTGACATCATACTTGTGGTTTCACATCATTTTGGCACATAAGACACGCATGCTTCATTGAGGAATTATGACTCTTTGAAAGCTCATTCTGGAATGTTTAAAAATTTGTCGCCTCGTCCATTAGGCCACGAAACTTGGAAAAAGCCATGGCGAGAAATCGAACCCGCAATCTACAGATGGTTTCCAAGCACAGTTCATTCTGAATAGTGTATGCCCAAAAATAAAATGGGTACCATTGAGATAAGTGATCATGTACTGAATACGATTCATATATACACATATCACTAGGCGATACCATGTTCTAGTCATAATGAAATGACATACCAGCCATTCATCAAGTACGGAAATACAGCTCGTAGTAAGTTGTTGTCATTACAGACACTTCTTGATTGACTCTCCATTAGCTTCGATACCAAAGTTAACTTCGGTACCATCACTGATTTCGTTGTTCATTATGACAATCATTATCCAGAAACATTGTCTAAGTTGGGTACACTATTGTGACCTTGAACTAACAATATATGTGGGCTGCAACCCAAAAACTGCATATTGAATCATAGTGAATTGACATTGGCATTCGACAACATCTGGCATTCGCCACATTCAAAAGCGTCAGGCATGTTGCCGGTACGACGTTGAGAGAATCGGTGTTCATATTGACATTGTTACCTCGAAAGCACTTGATTCGATGAGTAATCTCAGCCTGATTTTCTATCAAACCATTTTTCACATAACATAATAATTGAATGGCATTCTCCATCACCATCTGATTGGTTTGATGCACCTCTTTTTAAAAGGGGGAAGAAGGAGTATAGATTCATTCATTCTTCATACAGCTGCCACAAATTGATTTACATCATTTTGATTTTACATCATTGTGATTTTGCTTGGAAGATTAAAAATCTTATGAAAAGTTCCAGCATCTGTGTATAGCAGTCATAAAGTTGATGACACGGTACATCATGCCGATTGAAGCATCAAATGAAGTCTTTATTTGACTTACTGACACATGAAGTTCATTATGAAGAAATCATAGATGCATATTTCTCCGGCTCTATCATATTATATGAAGGGCACTGACATAGGAGAACGATGCTTTTTTTAAATGGGAATAAGCTATATTGTAAGCTTACGACCATACTTTGACGTCAACAGCCTGAGATGCTGATTGTTGAATTTCAAGAGTTAAAGGATTCGTTAAATCAGCCTTGGTAACATGTGTTTTGATTGATGAATTGTTGATCCATGGTTTTCCCCCAAATCTAGAGAAGCTGGCGCACAAGTTGTTGCCAGTGTCTGAAGGGAAACATCAAAGCCAAAGGATTGCCATTTGTGCCATTCAGGCATCGAATTCCATAACAGCAAAGCCGAGTGAGTGAGATCCGCCACTCTAGCTATTTGCCCGTCATTTCTCTCAGGTTCATGACAAGAGACAATTCATCAAAGTCATACACCAATGCATAAGTCACATGTATGGTTGCACAGTTTGTATCCGAATGCAACCCCATCGAGGTTAAGCATCTAGACAGCAACTCTGGCCAACAAAAAGCCTTCCTGTCTTCGGATATCTTGAGCATTCTCATTTTCAGCTCCATTGTGGTCAAGGAAGCATCATGCCTGTGCCTCGCCGAGACGCTGCTCCTCAAAGCCGCACACTTGAGGCGAGCCTTACGAGACAATGACCTTTGGCCTGTGGGGCGTCAACCCCTTATCAAATCCTGAACACTTGTTAACACCTGGATAAGTTTATCATGATGCAACTTAAGTGGGATTATAAGTTCCACATAATCATATTGTCTACGTATGCTGAAGGCATAACTGCCGCATATGGTCGCGATAGGTCGCAGCTTATATAACATTGTGGCTTCTGAGTCAAAAGCTGATAGCCGATGACTTTTGCCAATAATTGCCGACCAAATAATAATCAGGGCTGCATCCCAAGAATTGCAGGGCTGCATCCCAAGAACTGCAGGGCTGCATCCCGAGAACTGCAGGGTTACATCCCTAACATTTTTACCCTGCATCAAATTGATATGACAGGAGCGGGAATTGATCCTTCTTTGCTGAGGTGTAGTGAGCCTTGTACAAATCATACCCTTACACAGATACGCATATATGCGGGTACCAATATCTGTGAAAAACTGCTATGCTACCTTTGCCAGACCGTGGTTTGTCATTCGGATCTTATGGCCAGTAATCCGAGCTACCGGATACTGAGGTGGACGGAGTTGTGATCCTGAGTTATGATTGACATACATAACTAAAAACGAATTTCACATTATTACGTTGTCGAATCCACCCTATGAAATGTTCGTCAGAGCGCGCGTACCGGACCGAAAAAGGAGTTGAGCAGATCAAGTGCAGGATTATAAATCCAATATCTCGTTAAGCAGGGCCTCTCCGCATGCATTAAATACAAGCCTTCAAAGGAAGGCTCCCCATGCCGCCTGTGAACCTCCATAGTAGCTTCAAGAGGGGAGGAAGGGGTGGGTGCACTATATACCCGATATAATACGGTATATTATATCTCACAGGAACCGTGGCCGGCATAATCCAACGTGACCGGGGAGAGACTGCGAAGCCACTTACCCCCCAACACCACGTCTACTTGGATTCCTAACGGCAAGACTCGTAGAGCCATCCGCTTCTCGCAGTAGTTTACTCCCGACGCCGCGTGCGCGGTGAACTTGGTGTACGCCACCTCTCTAGCGGTCTTTACATACCCATCTGCCAGTGTGACCTTCATTGGTGTCCCTGAGCGCACTGTCAAGTCGCAAGTGCGGGCACATTCCGCCGAGATGAAGTTGTCCGAGGCGCCTGAGTCCACCAACACCTTCACTCGATGTCCATGAAGGTATGCATAGAACGCCAGGAGTAAGGGTCCTTCCTCGTCTCGCACCGTTGACAGTGTGTGTGTGCCAAGAGTGTCCCTGCTCGAGAGTTTGCCTTCCAGCGCACCCCCCATCCAGTTGAACATGCTTACATTTAAGAGCATCTTCGATTGGGTGTGAACTCAAGGCGGCTGCAGTCTCGTCCACCAAGGCGTTGCACTCGTACTCTTCGCCACTGCCGTGTTCGGTAGCACTGACGTACATGGTGGCGTTGGTCGAGGCACTGACGTGAGTGGTATCACTATCAGTGGGGCTGACGTGGGTGGTGTCACTGTTGGTGTCGCTGACGTGAGTGGTGTCGCTGTCGGTGGCACTGACGTGGGTCGTGTCGCTGTCGGTGGCGCTAACGTGCGCGCTGTCGCTGTCGGTGGCGTTGACGTGGGTAATGCCACTGTCGGTAGCGCTGACATGCGTGGAGTCGCTGTCTGACCCGCTTTCCAGCGGCTGGGACCCATTGGTTGCATGCCGGGCCGAGCGCGTTGCACGCTGGACCAGGCGCGTCGCCTGCTCAGCAATACAGGTTGCATGCTTAACCGAGCTGGTCGCATGCTCAGCCGGGCGTGTTGCAGGCTCAGGCTGGCATGTCGCATGCCCCGCATGCCCCGGCACATGCCCCGCTGCAAGCCCCACTGAGCTGGTTGCATGCTCAGCTGGCCGTGTTGCTTGCCCCGCATGCCCCGCATGCCCCGGCGCATGCCCCGCTGCATGCCCCGCTGCATGCCCCACTGCAGAGCTGGTCGCATGCTCAGGCTGGCATGTTGCATGCCCCGCATGCCCCGGCGCATGCCCCGCTGCATGCCCCACTGAACTGGATGCATGCTCAGGCTGGCATTTGGCATGCCCCGCATGCCCCACATGCCCCGGCGCATGCCCCGCCGCATGCCCCACTGATCTGGTTGCATGCTCGGCTGGCAGTGTTGCATGCCCCGCATGCCCCGCATGCCCCGGCGCATGCCCCGCTGCATGCCCCGTTGCATGCTTAGCCGGGCTGGTTGCATGCTCGGCCGGACTGGATGCATGCCGGCGTGGGCTGTTAGGTTCACCCGCCCGCTGCTGGGTCATGTTCAGCTCCTCCTCGGGCAGACTGGAGCAGGATACAGCATGTTGGTTGCATGCTAGCGGTATGCTGCCCGCTCCGCCCGCCAGCTGCTGGGTCATACTCAGCTCCTCCTCGAGGTGCTCGAATTCGCCCACCGGTTGTCGGGTCATACGCCTCGGGGCATAGCCCTGTGGCATACGCCTTGGGGCATACCCCCGGGGCATACGCCTCGGGGCATACCCATGGGGCATACGCCTTGGGGCATAGCCTTGGGGCATAGCCTACTGGAATATCCTAGTTCACTAGATATCAGAAACTCCCGAACTGTGTGGATAAACTCATAAGATAAATAAACCCTAAGCTAGATATACCCGGAACGGTCTCGGACGGTTTCGGAGTCTAGCCTACCTGTGACACAGCGTGTGTCACAGCACGAACCTATAGATCAGTCAGCAGTCCAGTGTTGGCCTAGGAGTCTGTCATAGGGGCCTGACCGGGACTCCCAGTCAGGGCTGCCTATACAGATTTCAGCACACCACCCCAGCACTGTGGGTGGTGACTGTCTAGGAGAGTCAGATAATGTAAGATAAGTTAGGGCAGGAGCCAGGTTGACAGACCTAACTGCTAATCCAACTGTGCAATTCTGAAACACAAATTGGAAACCCTCTAGCTAGCACAGGTGCAGAAACCTACGGGCATTGTGCACCCGCTAAACAATTGAAAGGCACCGAGCTAGCAAGCCAGAATGTAACTTGTAGATGTCAAAAGCAAAACATAAACCAGAAAAGTTGTTGAAGTCACCGGAGTTCCGCACACCACCATGTTGGTGTGCATCCAGAGTGAACAAGAAGTCAATCGACAGCACCAAAGTAGCCAGCTGTGGTCTCAATCAAGTCGGACCCGAAGGGAGGGTTCCCGAAAGGACCTCTCTCATGTAGAGCCACACCGTAGAAGAAGGCCATGTCGAAGCTCAAATCTGCCTGAGCAAGATCCTGAAAGATGTCAGGGGGCTCAGGCGGCTCAAGCGGTGGCACATTGTCAGCCACAAAGAAACCCTGAGCCGGGATCACGGATCCAACAAATTCATTCGTGGAGAAAATTGACGGAGTCTCCCAATCGAGATCACCACCAGGCGAAGGCAATCCCGCAGCCGACTGAGCATCGGGCACAGCTGCCACCCCCATGATCGAGACGCAAAGAACGAGGGAAAGGAGGAAAGGAATTCCCCACGGCCCAACCGTGGCAGGAAAGCCCCAGGGCGGCTTCCCACAACCGTAGGACCTCTGCTCGTCTACGGGCGGCCCGGAAACATGATTGGCCGACGGAGGCGAACCCCGCGGCTTCAGCCGGAAGCTGCCGTCGGCAAAGTCCTCGTAGTCGTCGGTGTCGTAGCCGGTGAGGTCAACCGGCGCGATGGCGGCGTGGTTGACAGTCTGAACGAACCCAGGGAACTCACCGTCCGCCGTGGCAGTCACCCGCGCCGATTGAAGCGGCACGGGCTTCACATCCTCCTCCTGCGAGACAGGTATAGCAGGGGCCGGCACGGCGGATGCCGATGCCGCCGCACCACCTGCCGGAACCTGCTCCTCCGGCATGTTCCCCGCTGCCGCGGGGCCGCACACCAGAGCCGATGCATGCGGCTCGAGAACCGCCCGTGGTGGGAAGGATGCATGGGTGTAGTGCACCTTGCAGTTTGCCGCGGCATGGACCTCCGCGGCGAGATCGTCCAGCCGCTGATGAATGTCGTCACCTGCGGGCTCGTCAGCAGGCTGCTGCGGCTCCACCGTGAAGCCGTAGGCGGACACGTCGATCCCGCCCACCGCACCCGCACAGAGTACCGCAGGCGGCCCGTACGTAGATGCCGCAGTGGCAAAAGCCTCGGCCCCATCATCCGCCGCCTGCTGGAACAGGGCACACATGGCCAATGCACGCACCCCCTCCGCGTCCTCCTCGTCGATGGGAATGCAGAATGCCGCGGCCGAGTGCGGGGGATGCTGACGCCCGCCCAACGGACAGTCGCGGTAGAAGTGATACTGCTCACCTTTTCCCGCCTTCTTGCACCTTCCGCAGAAGGGCTTCGCCTTCTGGTCGTCACGGTCGAAACCGACTGCAGGCAGCGGGTGCGTGCCGACACGGAATCCCCGCTGCGCACCGCGCTGCGGCTGCTGCCGCTGCTGACGCTGCGGCTGCTGCCGCTGCTGCTGCGCCGGCGGTGCGTCCGCCCCGCGTTGCTGCCGTAGCAAGTCTTGAAGCTCGTTGATCTTGTTGAGGAGGGCGCCGTACTCGGTGCTGGAGAGCTGCGCGGAGATGCCGCTCTTGCCCGAGACTGCCTTCCCCGCCCCCGTCTGCGCCCAAGCCTGAAAGATCTCCACCACAAGGGAGCGGAGAGATGCCAAGGACACATGCGCGAGGTCAGCCGCGAGAGGATACCGCACCTTGACCGCGGTGTAAAACACCGGGTCCAGCCGGTTGTACAGGGAGAGCTTCCTGGTCTCCTCGGTGGGTGTCCAGTCCGTAGCTTTGTTATCCCGCACCAGACGCTGTTCCCGAGCCAAGATGGGCTGCGGGTCAGTGTCTGCGGGATAACGTAACGCGGCGTGCTCCTCCTGGTGCGACTCACGTAGCGCCACAGGTACACAGCCCTTGATGATGTCCACCAGGGCTCGCCGTCCATCACGGTCAGACGAGGCGTCGGTGCCAGTCAACCAGACGTAGGCGTTGCTGTGCTTCTCGATAACCAGAGCCAAAACGTCGAAGAGCAAGCCGTTGACTTTGGTCACCACACGAGCCAGAGGGTCGTCGAGGTCAAAAGATGCCAGCTCCAGCCCAGCTGAATGAAACTCCGTACGCAGCTGCACCACCAGCTCGGAGAGGAGGCCAGCGTCGTCCGTACCGCGAAAATGGTGCTTTTTGTCCCCAAGGACATCCTCCCGGACACCCTTGGCCCATTGGCGGTGCAGCCGCGTTTTGTAGACGTCGTCAACCAGCTTGCTCTGCTCCTGCAAGTACTTCCTGGTCGCCACGTCTGCATCTTCGTTCGAATTCGGAGCGGGGTTCGGAACAGTTGGCGTACGCACCGTCGGACTGTTCCGAACTCCGTCCAATAGCCTCAGCGAGGCGTCAATGTCACTGTCCCTGTCCAGGGACTTCTTCGCTCGGGTTAACATACCCATACTCTGAAAAGCCAGAGGGGAGGTGGTACGCAGTCGTGCGGTTGGGTGTGGTAGCGGAAAAATGGTAATGGCCAGCAGCGGAGAGAAGCTGAGAGAGCGGAGCGGCGAGGGGCACTCGAAGATGTCGTCGAAGTCGAAGGTGTCGCGAACACCAGCCCAGAAAACAGTAACCAGCAGGGCCAGTGCTGGTGCAAAACTGGATCCGAACTTTGCTAAGACTAGTCCGTAACGAGGCGCGGTCCCCATGGCCGCCACTCACAGTTGCTTACCGCAAACAATTCATACCATAATTCCTAGTCGCACCCAAACGCGCATGCGCGCACCACCTCTCCAAGCGGCCGCTTAGCCAATCATGGCCAAATCAGCAAGTGGAATAAAAGCGTGGATGGGGCCACGACCTACTGGAATATCCTAGTTCACTAGATATCAGAAACTCCCGAACCGTGTGGATAAACTCATAAGATAAATAAACCCTAAGCTAGATATACCCGGAACGGTCTCGGACGGTTTCGGAGTCTAGCCTACCTGTGACACAGCACGAACCTATAGATCGGTCAGGCAGGTCCAGTGTTGGCCTAGGAGTCTGTCCATAGGGGCCGACCGGGACTCCCAGGTCGGGCTGCCTATACAGATTTCAAGATATACGCCTTGGGGCATAGCCCTGGGGCATACGCCTTGGGGCATACCCCCGGGGCATACGCCTCGGGGCATACCCATGGGGCGTACGCCTTGGGGCATCGCCCTGGGGCGTACGCCTTGGGGCATAGCCCTGGGGCATACGCCTTGGGGCATAGCCCTGGGGCATACGCCTTTGGGCATACCCCCGGGGCACACGCCTCGGGGCATACCCATGGGGGATACGCCTTGCTGTCCGTGCCTCCCGGTACAGCAGTGTATGGAAAGGGGGGGGATCTATATTTAATTATTCCAAACCGTGACGCGGAACACCCTGACCCAGTGACCCTCATACCGAATGCGGGCCCTCCCTGAAGTACGATACTGTAGAGCCATACATACTGTACTGATTGTGATACAGATCAACAGCTTGAACAGCTGAACAGCAGACGAGAGCGAGAGCGAGCCCTAATCAAAACTGCACCGACTTAGCGAGCGAAGTCGTTCAATTCCATAAACTTAGTGCGGTGCTGTGCACCAAAGTTTTATTTGGTATTCCAGATCTCACACTAGCAGACGTGCTCCCCACTCCGTTCGATTCGCGTGTCAATATCACTGGGCGAGTTCGCCGCCTGAAGTAGCTAATGTATTTTGTGTCTCCGTTTTTCGATCCTTCCCCGTTTCGATAAACATTCCAAAACTTGAACACACTTTACGGGTGCATATTCCCCTCTTCACATTACATAGCAAACTTCGTTGGAAACCATGTCTGCTGTGAGCTCCAGCTGGCCCATCACTCTTCAACCAGGTCAGAGCTCAAAACTGGTATATGGACCCGACTTCGGTCTGAATCAGGTGAAGCTCTTGGAAGTTGATGAAAACATGCTTGACGAGATCGTTGGCAATAGGCACAGTATATATCCTCTCCGATGCTCTGCCAAGACGTCAACTTGTGTGCAACACAGCGTTTTCGTCGGTTCTGCCACTGCTGGGAGCATGTGACCGTACTTCGTACATACTGCAACGACTACCTGTTTAAAAGTTCTCTTCTGATACGTTTTTTGGTTGATGATACGTGCAGGGTAGTTATCAAAGGAGGCATGAGAGATGAAGCGGTGTTATGCACCGAGCGCAAAACCTATCAACTCAAGTCAGTAGACAACTCAAATACAATTCTGCTGGTCCCGCCTAAGGTACCTTGGGAAGAGTGTCAGTTCTCCAAATCGCTTCTGCACGTTTTTGCTGCTATCACGCGCAACATCTGCAGGAAGCGCGGACACTCAGGTAGCTATATTAAGGGCCATACCATAGCCCAACTCGGATTGATGGATGCGTGTTTCTACCACGGGCACAGGAGCACGGTACTTCTGGTGACGAGGCGGCGCCCGCATTGAATGGCATCACACACCTCGGTGTGAAATCTCAAGGCCAAGAGCCTGGATTGATGAGTCAGCGAAAAATTATGGACGAATTGGACTGCGGCCAACAACTTGTAGCGACCACAAGCGTCAGCACACACATGGAGGTGCCTGAAGCTTGTGCTCCATACTTTCTTGCCCCCCACCGACACGTTGTCATGCAGGCCACTGCTTGACCAGGTTGAGCAGATGGAAAGGCCGAAAAATCGATTTATGCTAGCTGAGCGACCTTGTTTGCCGCGCATCGATCAACTCGCTTCCTTTCTCCAACGTTTAGCTTCCTGAAATGCGTCCACTCCACTCCACCAGAGACATTCCAGCGCTCCAGTCTGCATTCGCGGTTTTGATAGTTACCCATACGAGTGAACACACGAGGTATACATTTCCGAGCGGAACAATTGCGAAGACGCTCATGAAACAGGCGCTGATCTTCAGCGGTTTTGATAACAAGCGCATACACTGCGCACGCAGTTTCAAACGGGATATACTCCGTGAATCTAATTCAACGGGCGTCGTGCACACAGATGGTGCACATATCTCCCCAGCTGACGCTACTTATCGAGCTCCTTCAGCAGTGCCCTCTCACTGAAAAGGAAGCCCTTGGTCTTGTGGATGAGGCCATGGAGCTCGACGGGATGGTGGCGCCGCCGAAAGGATATACTTTCGAGGATTTGAATTTTCGGGTCCAGGTAAACCCTCGTACTACGGAGTGCAGCGTTCCGGCCGCGTTCCTTGCATTGCTCAAGGAACGCTGCCCAGTGCTCTTGTGCAAGCATTCATAACTGATCTACAGTTTCCGATGCATTCACCCCCTGGTTAGCTCTCGGATTGGTCGATTTCACCCTTGTGGAAGCACCTTGCCAAGCCTCACGCAACGGCCAGAACCCCTTTTGAAACTTTCTCTTCCTTGAAACTCTCTCACGACACAAGGCGCTCTTATATTGTACTCTTATGGCGCTTGGCAATATTTTGTCGTACTCATATGACACATTGAACTTCCGTGCACCGTTATGGCGCCTAGCACTGTCATCAAACGTGCACTCTCATGAAACCTTGCACTCTCATGAGACCTTGTACTCTCAGTCACCTGCCCCTCACATGAAACCTTTCACTGTCATGAAACGTGTACTCTTATGACACCTGCCACTCATATGACACCTTGCGCTCTTATGACACCTGCCACGCATATAACCTTGCAATCTCAGACACCTAGCACTCATATGAAACCTTGCACTCTCAGACACCTGCCACTCAT
>LGRX02015252.1:0-21852 GCA_001247695.2 Cymbomonas tetramitiformis
TGACTGATCTGTAGGTTCGTTCTGTGACACACGCTGTGTCACAGGTAGGCTAGACTCCGAGACCGTCCGAGACCGTTCCGGGTATATCTAGCTTAGGGTTTATTTATCTTACACAGTTTATCCACACGAGTACGGGGCTTTCTGATATCTAGTGTACTTGGATATTCCGGTATATAGCAATATCACTGAAACAGGGACTCAGAAAGCAGTGGCTGGGGGAAACCGGTGATACAAAATTGATAGAAGAATTACGGCAGTAGTTTTCTAGCAGGTGTGTGTCATACGGTGACACACGACCAGTGACACACGCAGCAAGGGGTGATGCTAGGAGGAGCTGAACCCCCATACAGTGGGGGGGAACTTCAGCCTCCCCGTGAATCCCCACCGTGACACGTAGACGCCGAGGAGTGACACACGAAGGAACGCTCTGTTTTTCCCCCAATCTGCCGTTGTCGGTACCCCGCTGGACCCGCGGGGCACGCGGCTGGTCCCGCCGCGACTGTTGGGGAAATTAATTACGTTCCTCATGACACAACCTCACTCTGAAGTGTCTACGTGGCACAACCACACAACCGCGACGCGCAGTGGAAGCGTGGTGGGCCCATAACCTCATGGAGCAACCGAAACTGTACCGCTAGACCAGAAGCCCGAAAAGGGGTGAGCCAGGCCGGGATCGAGCCCGTGACCTCTCGCATACCGGACGAGCGCTCTGCCGTTGAGCTACTCTGGCTGTTGATGGCGATTCTGGTGCGGTACAGAGTACTGGATCCCCACCGTGCCACGTAGACGCCGAGGAGTGACACACGAAGGAACGCTATGTTTTTTCCCCAATCTGCCGTTGTCGGTACCCCGCTGGACCCGCGGGGCACGCGGCTGGTCCCGCCGCGACTGTTGGGGAAATTAATTACGTTCCTCATGAACGGAGTCGAAACGGTCTCGAGTCTAGCTACCTGTGACACTCGGTGTGTCACAACACGAACTTACGGTTCAGTCATCAGTCCAGTGTTGGCTACCTAGATATCTGTCATAGGGGCCTGCACCGGGACTCCCGGTCAGGGCTGCCTATACAGATTTCAGCACACCACCCCAGCAGCACGGTGGGTGGTGACTGACAAGTAAGTCGGAAAAGCCAAGATAAGTTAGGGCAGGAGCTAGGGTGACATACCTAACTGCTAATCAAACTGTGGAATTCTGAAACACAAATTTGAACCCTCTAGCTAGCACAAGTGCAGAAACCCACGGGCAAGGAGCTCCCGCTAAACAACTGAAAGGCACTGTGGTAGCAAACCGGATTAGAAGATTGTAGTTGTCAAAGTAAAGCATAAACCAAATTGAAGACCATGTTGAGGTCAAAGCACATCTCAGCACACTACCCGAGTTTTGTACTGCCAGAGCCAGAATAAAAGCTACTCGGGGTCAAAGTCCAGAGGGGCACCGTCACCACAATGCTCACGGCAGTATCCTGCAGCACTGCACTCCAGTGGGTCAGGCGGCCGGTGAAGCACCATCGCAGCACCCAAGGAATGTAGTATCGCATCCAGAGTGACGGGGTCCAGCTCGGAGATACCAGGGTAGATGCACAAATCCCCCCTGCACAGCACAGGCTGCGGTGCAGCCTGACCCGATACCTGCCGCACAGGGTCGATGTCATTGGTCGCCGTGTAGGCGGCAGCTCCCACTCCCATGATCGAGATGAAAAGGATGAGAGAGATGAAGTAATGAAACCCCCACGGACCCGCGTGTGCGGGGAAGCCCCATGGCGGTTTGCCACAACCGTAGGTGCGGGAAGCACCACCAGACCGAGGCACGTGGGCTGCGGACTCCGACGCATGATTTGCCGAGATGGCCGGAGTCCGCGGCTTCACCGCGAAGCTGCCGTCTGCGAAGTCCTCGTAGTCGTCGGTGTCGTAGCCAGTCAGGTCAACCGGCTCAACCGCGGCGTGGTTGACGGTCTCCACAACTCCCGCGAACTCACCGCCCGATTCTTTCGTAGTGGTCACCCGCCTCGATAGAAGTGTCACGGGTGAGCCGTAGCCGTAGAGCTCAAGAAGGGTAGGCTATTTAATTTAGATTATTTCTTTATGATTTTAGATTAACCCATTTTCATGTTGATTTTAGATTAAGTTTTTTTTATGTCATCCGGCTATTACCGGTGCATGCATCCATGACGCTGTACTGTACCTACTGTTGAGCTATCGCCATGCCATGCGAAATATTACACTGAAGAGTTGTCTTGCCGTGATGTCCATATGTCCGAATGGAACCAAAAACTGTTCGATTTTAATCGAACGGTTTTTTGTTCCATTCGGAAAGATTCACGGCCGTGAATCTAAAAGTCACGGCCGTGAATAACGACTTTGTCCGCATAATGACTTTTATTATTTCCATCTTTGCCACAATAGACACTCACGGCGTGTTCTGCTTGAAAAAAAGTAAGTAACTTGAAGCCTTGAGCTTCTGGTAACTTAAATATATGTATCTTGGCAGTATGTGTGCCAAGTTTCGTGCTCTAGGACGCACGGGAAGCCCTCGGCTGTTTGGCATCTTTGGGTTTGGGTGTCACGTTCGAACCCAAACCCAAAACATCTCCCTTAGAAATAGATTGCGCGTTTCGCGCACAAGTAACTTGAAGCCTTGAGCTTCTGGTAACTTAAATATATGTACCATGGTAGTATTCGTGCCAAGTTTCGTGCTCTAGGACGCACGGGAAGCTCTCGGCTGTTTGGCATCTTTGGGTTTGGGTGTCACGTTCGAACCCAAACCCAAAACATCTGCCTTAGAAATAAATTGCGCGTTTCGCGCACAAGTAACTTGAAGCCTTGAGCTTCAAGTAACTTAAAGATATGTATCTTGGCAGTATGTGTGCCAAGTTTCGTGCTCTAGGACGCACGGGAAGCCCTCGGCTGTTTGGCATCTTTGGGTTTGGGTGTCACGTTCGTCGAACCCAAACCCAAAACATCTGCCTTAGAAATAGATTGCGCGTTTCGCGCACAAGTAACTTGAAGCCTTGAGCTTCTGGTAACTTAAATATATGTACCATGGTAGTATTCGTGCCAAGTTTCGTGCGTTAGGACGCACGGGAAGCCCTCGGCTGTTTGGCATCTTTGGGCTTGGGTGTCACGTTCGAACCCAAACCCAAAACATCTGCCTTAGAAATAGATTGCGCGTTTCGCGCACAAGTAACTTGAAGCCTTGAGCTTCTGGTAACTTAAATATATGTACCATGGTAGTATTCGTGCCAAGTTTCGTGCGTTAGGACGCACGGGAAGCCCTCGGCTGTTTGGCATCTTTGGGTTTGGGTGTGACGTTCGAACCCAAACCCAAAGGCAAAGGCATAGGACAGTTTCGTAGATTCTGTCCCGATGCCTTTGCAACCTCGCTTGCTAACTCATATTACAATGAATATTCAACATTCAAGCGTTGGATACCCCACGCCAACGGGAAGCGCTCGGCTGATTTGTTATTTGGGTACTGTATGCGCACCCAAATGACAAAAAACGCATCTTTGAAACTCGTTAGTTTCAAAGATGCGTGGCCGATGCCTTCGTGCTTATGTGTGTTAATCCATATGAAATATTCCATGGAATAAATGTGAATATCCCGCACAAACGGGAAGCGCTCGGCCGTTTTGTAAAATTAGGGTGCACCCAAAATACAAAACGCATCTTTGGAACTCGGAAGTTTCAAAGATGCTTGCCGGTCGCGTGCAGCGGTCGGTAAAAGGCAAGTCAAAGGGTTTAGGATACAGAAGAAGTACAGGGGCCTTTTTTTCAAGCAGAACACGCCGTGAGTGTCTATTACAACGGCGCCCACCATTATCACAAGCGAGACAAACCGTCTTAAAGCTTTTTGGAGGCTTCCTCATGATGGCACCAGCGGGAACGAGAGCGTTTGACCTGTGTGCACATTATTTGAACACGAGTCGTGAATGAAAAGGACCACCGGTCATAGCCAATTGACATCAAGAAAACTTAATCTAAAATCAACATGAAAATGGGTTAATCTAAAATTATGGAAACTTAATCTAAATTAATTATTTTTCCCTCAAGAAGCTCCCTTTCATTCTCCAAGACAGGCATAGCAGGGGCCAGCACGGCGGATGCCGATGCCGCCGCACCACCTGCCGGAACCTGCTCCTCCTCCGGCGTGATCCCCGCCTCGGCAGGGCCACACACCAGAGCCGAAGCCTGCGGCGCAATGCCTCCGGGCGGCGGGAAAGATGCGTGAATGTAATGTACCTTGGGCTCCACCGCTGCGTTGACCTCCGCCGCGAGGTCGTCCAGCCGTTGGAGGATGTCGTCACCGGACGTAGCCGTCACCGGCGGCGCCGCGTCAACGGAAAAGCCGTAGGCCGACACGTCGATGCCCCCAACAACTCCCCCGCACATCACCGTTGGCGGACCGTACGCCGTCGCCGCGCGGGCAAACGCCTCAGCCCCATCATATGCCGCCTCCTGAAAAACAGCACACATGGCGAGCGCATGGACGCCTTCCGCATCCTCCTCGTCGATGGGGACGCAGAAAGCCTCGGCGGAGGTGGGGGGATGTTGGCGACCGCCAAGAGGGCAGTCGCGGTAGAAGTGGTAGAGTTCCTTACCAGACTTCTTGCAGCGGGTACACAGCGGCTTCGCCCGCTGCTCGTCGCGATCATAGCCCACCGCCGGTGGGGACTGTACCCCCATGCGGAAGCCCCGCGGGGACTGCCCGCGCCGCTGCTGCTGACGTCCCTGCTGCGGCCGCTGCCCGTGCTGCTGCTGCGGCGGATCCCGCTGCCGCTGCACCACCGGCGGAGCCGCCTCGCACCGCTCCCGCACCAGCTCAGTCAACTCCTTGATCTTGTCCAGTAGCACCTGGTGCTCGCTGCCGGTGAGCAAAGCCGACGTGCCACCGCCTGCGGGCTTGGCCAGGAAGGCATTCCCGACGTCCGTCTGCGCCCATGCCTGGTAAATCTCGACGACTAACGAGCGCAGAGCCACAAGGGAGACCGATGCGAGGTCAGCTACCATGGGGTATCGCACCTTGAACGCGGTGTAGAAAACCGGGTCAAGCCTGTTGTACAGGCTGAGCTTCCTGGTCTCCTCGGTGGGGGTCCAGTCGGCGGCCTTGTTATCCCGCACCAAACGTTGTTCCCGAGCCAAAATCGGCTGCGGGTCAACGTTTGCGGGATAACTCAGCGCGGCGTGCTCCTGCTAGAAGGACTCCCTCAGTGCCACAGGTAAGCTGCGCTTGACGATGTCCGCACCAGCGCTCGTCGACCATCCCGGTCGGCAGACGCGTCCGTACCCGTCTGCCAGGCGTGCGCGTTGCTGTGCTTCTCGATGATGAGGCCAATAAGCACGTCGTACAACAGTGCATTCACCTTGCCCACCACCAGAGCCTGGGGGTCGTCAAGGTCGAACGAGACGAGGTCCAACAAGCTCCAACCCAGCGGACTCGAACTCCGTACGCAGCTGAACCACCACATCGGAGAGGAGGCTCGCGTCGGTCGTACCGCTGAAATAATGTTTCTTGTCGCCAAGGATATCCTCGCGGATACCCTTGGCCCATGTCCGATGCAGCCGCCCCTTGTAGACCTCGTCCACCAGCTTGGACTGCTCCTGCAAATACCTCCTCGTCGCAACGTCGGCGTCGGTGTTGACAGCAGGGTCGGGGTTCGTAACAGTCGGTGAACTCGCCGTCGGCGCGTTGCGAACATGGTCAGTCAGCCTCAGCGAGGCGTCGATGTCCGAGTCCCTCGTGAGGGACCGCTTTGCACGTGTGTGAACTACCATAACTCTGAAAGCCTGATGGGAGATGGTACGCCGGGGCGCGTTCGGGTAATGCGGTGGGGAAAATGCGACGCCACAGTTACGGAAAGAGCGATAGAGCCATGCGAGCGAGGGGCACTGGAAGGCGTCGTCGAAGTCGAAGGTGCTGCAGCCACCAGTCCAAGAATCGGTAGCAAGCGGAATCAGGGCAAGCGTAATGCCGTAAATGAACATTGCGCCAACGAAGCCCGGTCCAGGTCGAATCCCCATACTGTAGCCGCGGCTCAAAGACGCTCACCGCAAACTGCTCATCTCAAATTTCCTGTGCGTACCCAAACGCGCCGTCGCGCACCACCTCTCCAAGCGGCTGCTTTAGCCAACCATGGCCAAATCGTAGCTGTGGAAAAATAGCGTGGAATGGGTCCACGACCTACTGGAATATCTCGGTTCACGGATATCAGACAGTCCTGGAACCAATATAGATAAACTCTCATACGAAATAAACCCTAAGCTAGATATACCCGGAACGGTCACGGAGTCGAAACGGTCTCGAGTCTAGCTACCTGTGACACTCGGTGTGTCACAGCACAAACTTACGGGTCAGTCATCAGTCCAGTGTTGGCTACCTAGATATCTGTCATAGGGGCCTGCACCGGGACTCCCGGTCAGGACTGCCTATACAGATTTCAGCACGTGTTCTTGTGGCGGTCTTCCACTCTTCGGTTCTAATAAGGCATCGAGCTTCGAGCATGGATCAGGATGAGGATCAGTTCTTGGGGTTGAGCCTTGGCGTAGACCTAAATGACGGACCCTGAGTCAGGCGCAGGCGAGCCATCGTGCGACACGGGTAGCGGCAGTGAAGCGGAGCTGGCGACCATTCAACTCCTCCAGACCGAACCTACCCCGACACGGACCCAACACGAGCAACCAGCCGAAGCCAGCTTGCAGTGTGAACTCTGAGTTGAAGCTCACTGCCCGTTTTCGGCCTTTAACGGGCAAACGTGTAGTGTTGTAGCATAAACGTGTGCAATTTGACTCTAAGATAATATAATCAGCATGGGCACACTTATGAAGTTGTGATACAGTAATACCTCACTTTTAAGAGAATCGACGATAAGAGACCAGCCAGCGTTTGGGGGGGGTCGCGTTTTTTACGATGACCCTGAGCCTTTTCAAATCGTTAAGAGAATGGGTCCAAATAAGAGAACGGGAGCTGGCTAGATGAGGAAATATGGTTGGGAAACCATGTTAAACCATGTATTAAATATGGTATGGTCGCAAATAAGGAACAAACCTGGCTATCGCTGACCTTATTGGATCGCGCTTCGTTAAGCGCCGCTGGCGTGTTGGGGGGCGGGGGGGGGTTCACTTTTTTCCGATGAGGCTGGCTGACCGCATATCCCTGTTCTCTTAAATATGCAGTATTACTGTATTGTGAATTTGTGATTGTGTGAACACAAAATGTTGAAAATGCATATGTATTGCATGAGCACTACGTAGAGCATGATCATGCCGAAGCGGTACTGCAAACACTGCAGGTATTGCATTAAGCCGCCTTCGTATAAAAACGAAATAATTGCGAAATTTCGGTATGTTATACGTGCCCACGAAATTCGTGCGAAAGATACGCGAAAAATAGGGGACTTTGCGCGAAAAAAGAAAAAGAAAAATGGGCAAAAAAAACACAAAACGTGCTCAAATGAGAGCAGGGGTTTTGCATATGCGGGGTCCGCTATAAAATGCATAATTTCGGGAAATGTTATTATACGGCTTAATATTTTTGGAGAAGTTTGGAGAAGGTTTGGACAAACTCAAAAATGTAGCCAGCGCTGCTCGCGCAACCGCATTTGCTCGCCCAACCACAGCAGCTCGCCCAACCTCAGCAGCTATTCACCCCGACCGCGGATCAATCGCAGGACCTTGCTCGTGGGGCTTCACGCTCACGTGTTTCCTTGGGAGAGTTGTTCGACAGGCGCTAGCTTAGAAATCGTTTGCCTAACTAAAAGTGCTATTGAGCTGTCCCGAGAGCCGTATCTTGGTGCTTCGTGCTACAGTAAGTTGTAATGTTGCATAAGAACTGCCATAATCTGACACTAGTTTCATTGTAATGTCACTTGCAAGTATTCATACATTAGGTTGTATATGAACATGGAACTATGAACATGGAAATGCACTTGCATAGTGAATTACTCTTTTCAAAACATCGCCCGTGTGCATAACATGGCAACCATCCTGATATTTGCAGTGAACAAATTGGCCCCGCGCGGCTCCTCCAAAACCCAAAATATCAAAATATTGCATTATTTTGTTTCTACGAACCTTCTCCAATGTTCTCCAAAAATATTAAGTCGTATAATATCATTTCCCGGAATCATACACTTTATAGTGTCCCGCCCCATACATAAAACCTCCGCTCTCACAGCTAGCATCTCTCCCACACGGCCCCGCCAGCAACCCGATAACAATAAAATATGGGCTATGCAACTTTCTAGTGCCTTCTACTAGCATGGCGCACCTTCACAAACTTGCCATTGGCCTTGTAGCAACACATTCATTTGCCGCGCATGCATGCCAAGTGCAAAACACGGTTTCTTGTTATTTACCGTGACCAAAATGGCCCCGCACGACTACTCCAAAACCCTAAACGTCAAAATTTTACATTTTTGAGTTTGTCCAAACCTTCTCCAAACTTCTCCAAAAATATCAAACCGTGTAATATCATCATTTCCCGAAATTGTGCACTTTATAGCGGACCCCGCATACGCAGAACCCCCTCTCACAACTAATATTTCACCCACACCACCCCGCCAGCAACCCTAAAACCCTAAAATATTGGCTATGCAACTTTTTACTGCCTTCTACTATCATGTTGCACCTTCCCAAACCTTGTAATAAGCTTTTATAAACTTATTAATGTGCTGCGCGAGCATTCCATGTGCACAACTTGATTCCCTGGTATTTGCAGTAAACGAAATGGCCCCGCACGGCTACTCCAAAACCTGAAATGTCAAAAATTTACATTTTTTGAGTTTGTCCAAACCTTCTCCAAACTTTTCCAACCCTCTAACACTGTTAAATGTCCGTTTTCGCAAAATCGTCAAATTATGCATAAACGAACCACCCACGTGTGCCACACGCCCGGTGACCCCTAAATATGTCCTTGTCATATTCCTATAGTAGTCTGGCTGACAGTAGCTAGGACCTAGGACCCAACTATATCATGATGAGTGGATGGCGGAGAATCTGGACATCTGATGCATGTACCATTGCATGATTTGTGATTATGGGATGAAGACTTACAGATTCGCGAGATTCCGCAGATCGCAGATTGGCAGATCTGGAAGAACATTAGACCGACACTCTTGCACTCTCTTGCACTCTCTTGCACTCTCTAGTCTATATGTTTGTATTTGCTTTTTGAGTTTTGAGTATTGCATATGCATCGACTATTGTTTCAGCTTTATGTTTGACTGGACACCGAGTAAACATCGTCGACCGTCCCCCGCGATACCGCTCCCGCGGGTCATAGTATGCTCCCACACACACACACGCACACACATATATATCAATAAATAACGACAGGTGAGCCAAGTTATCGATAAATAACAATAGGTTGATATCACGTATCGATCAATATGAATCAGTATTTCAGGTAATCAATAAATAAGCGATAACCGACGATTATCGATATATCGATATATCGATACGATCAAGCTATACACACCGATGTACGACACCTTTCTTCGCTTGTTCCGTTTGATACGTTCTCCGAGCGATTGCGGAACTCCTCGATATCTACATCACGACTTGGTATATTCTTTAAGCCCCCCACAAATCTGAGTCTTCGGGCAGAGTTTCCCACCTCATCAATCATTGTTGCACACACTAAAGCTCGTCCCACTTCCAGTTGGTTCCCGCCTTCTCCATTCACAACAAGTCAACAGCAAATGCCAAGCTGAGATTGGGGGGTACAGGATCGATACATTAATCGGTAATACGATAATAGCCGATCACTGCCCCTAAACCTTTTTATGATCGACCGATTGCGACGATAGATCGATCGATACGTACACGCCGATCAATTTCGATAGTTCGCAAAGAACATCGATCAATACTGAATAACCGGACGTACATATCGATCACTTTCGACAGGCATACACTTCATATCGATGATATATAACAATATATAGATTAACCCGATACTATTGCAACGATGGAATATCGATACCTACCCTTGGTTCATCCCAACATCGCTGGGGGCGGTTGCCCCGGCCCCTTACTAGATCGCGATGGCTCGATTCCCCCATCCAGGTCAACGTCGCGTCGAAAAGCTACAGAATCGCGGTTGCCAATCGAAAAGCCAAACGAGCGGCAGAGCTCTGATAATAATTCCCCCCCGGAATTACAGTCCACAATGAAATTTCCATTCTCGGCGGTTATTGATGGCGAATGTACAGTTGTAGAGGCATGCTCCCTCTTTGGCGTCGCAAATAGCAAATCGCATGGCATCCGGCATGGCTCACTTTCGCATTTTGATAAAACAATTCCCCAAATCAGCCTTCCTCACGTGCACTCGACGGGATTTACGTAAAGACGTACCCCACACCCTTGCCGATGGTACGCATTCTCATGGGGATTTGTGAAAGACATCACACTATCCCAAAGGCCTCCATGGGCCTCCACAGTCGCAGATCGAGGGAAAACATAACATACTATCGCAGGTACCCTCTCATTTTTGTCGCCATAATGGTGTTTTTTTGTCGCCATGCAGAATTTTCGGGTTGGCTGCAGAATTTTCAGGTTGGTTGCAGAATTTTCCGGAGGAAAATAATTCGAACCCTTAGAAATTCCATTTCAGTTCTTGTTCTGTCATTTTTTCTCAGGAAATTCTGCATCGCCATCGCCATCGGAAATTTGTCGCCATCTGGGTGATTTTTTTGAAAACGGCCGACGGCGACAATACACAAATTTTCTTGTTGCGACAATGACCCATGGCGACTAAATTTCACCTGCTTCTTCTATGGAACAAGAAAAAATTGTCGCCAGTGCATGTATGGCGACACATTTTCACCTGTTTCTCCTATGGAACAAGAAAAAATTGTCGCCAGTGCATGTATGGCGACACATTTTCACCTGTTTCTCCTATGGAACAAGAAAATCTGCCGCCAGTGCATATGTGGCGACACATGTTCAAACTCTCTTATTTTGTCGCCACAACGACAAATTTTCCCTTTTTATGGCGACAAATTTCCCTCCGTGGGACTTTTTGTCTCATGGCGACAAATTTCCCTCCGTGAGACTTTTCGTCGTGGCGACAAAATTTCCCTCATGGCGACAAAAAAACCCCCGCGTGGCGACAAATTTTCCACGTTACCGTAATATGATACTGATTCTGAAAAAAATCATGATATTTCACACAACTGTATGCACATGCCACTGAATATTCGAGGCATTCAGGATCACCCGGACCGCGATGAACACGACGACCAACCAGACGCGAAATGGCCTGCGAGGCTCATGGGATAACGCATATACTGTACTACCTTCTTCTACAAACACACACACACACACACTGAACGGCATGAGATCGGCAAGCAAAAGCCAGCCCACCATCATCCCAGTGGAAGCAAATCAAGAGCAGGGCGGGGCCGTGGCAAGATACCACAAACACATACATATTCCCAACCCAAATGCAAAGCAGCATGGAAAGATGATACGATGTGACCGATCGTCGCCAAACAATTGTTGGTCTCTGGGTTACGGAGTAAGCGGACCCTGCTGGCATGCCCCCCAGTGGCTCCCGGTCGACACACACACACACAGGCGGCAGTGCGCTGGTGGTGCAGATGCAGAGGGGCTTGGGTGGCTCAGCGAAGCTTAGGGGGTCCCATTCTTCACTAGTGAGCACCGGAGAATCCGGATGAGTGTCCCGAAGTGTGTGCTGAATCCTTTGATCCCCGGCGTGGGTACATAGTGCGGTCTCCTGTGGCTACGGGGTGCCAAAGGATTTGCAAGGATAAGCATACACACACACACACCCACACACGCATGCATATCTACATGTGCATATACATATACAAGAAATACTAGAAGCAAAACTCACAGTGGCACACCAGCATCAGGCAGTTAGACAATTGATTGATGAAATTGATAAAGTACACGCTTGGAGCACCCGAGGCTTGACTCAATAGGACACGGTTTCAAGTCTACCCCTTATCAGTTCCAAAATCATGAAACAATTGGCTCACCGATGATCAATGCACCAGCTAACTACTTACTAGCACCTGCCTTCCGTGCAAGGTATCGAGCCCGCGCGGCAGCCGCATTTGCATCTCTCGAGTTCTGGGATGTCGCCTTTCCTCCCCCTGCAATCACAATAAGAAACAATGGAGTGCCAGGCTCCTATCATTGTGAACATACTGCAATGATGAAGAGATATCCAGACTCTGCAAACTGTGCACACGATCAAGCTATCCAGTCCCCGACTTCCCAAACATCATTGTGAGCGCGCGGTACAGGCAAACTCGTGCGGCCGCTGAAAATGCCGAGGTGGTCACAGCAGAAGGGCCATTCAGGTAACCAGGTGGTGATTGGGCGACTCTGCAGGGCGTCGAACTTTAGCCATGACTCTTGCCACGGACTTCATACAATTGTCATAGATGAGAACTGCGGAGTCATTTGATTGAAGGCAATGAACCAGCTGAGCAACGACAGGAAACGAAACAGATCAAGGTGCATGCATTCTCACCTGGGAGGTCAAGGGAGGTGCCCGCGCCAGCGGCAACGCCTTTGGGACCGGGATCAGATGGTGTGCTTGGCGCCTCCGCCTTCCTACCACTCAGACGCTGCCACCACCCTACGCCCAGTCTCAGCATGCGCCCATGACCACAGATCCTCCTCCAAGTGGGGTGTGCCAAATGTCTCTCCAGCAGAGGAAGCTTGAAGTGGCCTCGGATGGGCAGCGGAGGGAAGACGAGGGAAAGCGAAGGCGCGCACTTGCACGTTCACCCCTTTCAGGCGAGGCAAGAGAGGGGTGACCCACTCCATCTTTACGCCACATACCTGCCAAGAGGATGTGTCCCCCCAGTCAGACTCAACGATCTCAACGTTCCATAGGTGCAGCGCACACGCTACTGGAAGACCAGCCCACGCGTGTGCAGCCAACCGAGCGCGCTAATGCAGACATAGCAGGCGCCGGAGAGGAGGGGCGAGGACCTGTCGCAAGAAGGTTGCCCAGCCTGAGGAGACGCGACTAGGGCGGGAAGTGAACAGGTTGCCTAACACAAGACGGCGGGGGAGGGGGGAGGGCAGGCGTGCCTGGCGCAGGAAAGGCCGCGTTGTGGACACCAGCTCATGGTAGATTACCCAGTCTGGGTACAAGCCTTCCTCGTCAGCCTGGATGTGGAGGCTGGACGGGTGCAACTGCAGAGCAACAAAAAGTCATCCGCACATGCGTTAGGAGGTGGGACCTTCGGGCCAAGGGCTCAAGCAATGCGGCAGATCCCGCCATTTCAGTCATCACCGCGGGGCCCTCAGTAAGCGCTGATGCAGCCACATGTAAACCCTTTCCTTTAACGGGCGGGTTAGTTTTCCATGGCTGAAGGGCCCTTACGTAACGGGACGGAATTGGTGGATTGCTCCACGAACTGTGCGCCTCCCGGTGAATGGCTCCGCGGGCGATCCCCGAGTGTCAACGGAGTTTCACTGCCCCATAGGGTAAAGCGGGACACGCAGTGCTTTGCGTCATACATGCACGAAAGTGAGTGACAGAGCTGGGGCAGCCTGGGGCGAGCGCACCTCCGCCAGCGTAGCACTGTCATTGTACGTCTTGTACCCGTTGTGGTTGAGCATGCGGTGGGCGATGCGGTTGGCAAAGCCGACAGTGAGAGCTTGGCGCACGTTCTCCAGGCTCCCGCGAGCGCTCTGCCCGCGTCGGCCCTTGGGTGAGCGGCTGCGGCCTTGCGGCGAGTGGCTGCGGCTGCGGCCCCTCCGAGCATCCTTCCTCCGCTCCTGGACACAAGCGGGTACGCCGCACTATGCAATGAGCGTCAGACACAGGAACTCCAAACGTCAGACAGAGAAGCGCCAACCGTCAGACAGAGAAGCGCCAACCGTCAGACAGAGAAGCGCCAACCGTCAGACAGAGAAGCATCAACCGTCAGACAGAGGAGCATCAACCGTCAGACAGAGGAGCATCAACCGTCAGACAGAGGAGCATCAGCCGTCAGACAGAGGAGCATCAACCGTCAGACAGAGAAGCATCAACCGTCAGACAGTGGAGCGTGGCTGGGGCAAAAAGAAAGCAGATCGAATCAGATTGCCCGCTGGGGCCTGGCAAGGAGAGGCATGCAGAGAGGGGGCAGCCATACACTATTTTGACCCACTTTAAATGCGGCCACACAGCATACCTTGCGCTCCTTCTTCTCCTTCTTGTGCTTCTTGCCCTCCTCACGGTGCCCTGTGCCACGCCTCCACGTCACCACAACATAAATGCCAACTCCCCTCTGCTACACTGAACTCGCTGTCTGGCGCCGACCACGGCAAATGGGAGGCACCGTGTCTGTCCCGGCTGCGGCTGCGGCTGCGGCTGCGGCTGCGCTTGTCCCTGCACCAACCACACATGGAATCAATATTCCAGGTGGAGCGCGCCCGACATGTTGACTGTGATGTGCATTGTCCTTGCATCGCCCAATCACGGAGTCAAGACTCCAGGTGGAGCACGCCTGGCATGCTAACAATGGCGCGCATTGTCCTTGCGTTGCATGTACTGCGGAAAGGATGGAAGCCCCAAGTGTTGACCACGTCCGTTGACCACACCTTCCATATGGAGATACCGAGTGTTGACCATGTCCCTTGATCACACCCTCCATGTGGAGATACCGAGTGTTGACCACGTCCGTTGATCACACCTTCCATATAGTTTCGGCTCAGCTCTCAGTGATTCCACACGCCACCCTACGAGGCATCCTTCAGGCTGACTTGGCCATGGATGTTCCGCGGTTCGAAGGCAAGAAGGGAGCGACGGTGCGCGCTTCGTACCGGGGGTACCGGACATCATTAGTCTGGGCGTCGCCAGCTTGCACCTTTCTCCAACTAGCTTTCTGCAACACGCCCTGCCGCACAACGGGTCCCACGTGGTCTGTCTCAGTGACAGGGCGCTCTCTCTCCTGATCAGTGCGAAGGGTTGCAACGTGGTGACCGACAAGGTGTGAAGGGTGGCTGTAGGACAGCCTAATGCTGTGGCTCAGGCGGCCAGATTTCAGCTCCATGCGTTGTGCTTGAACCCCGGGTCTATAGCCTGAGAGCGTGAGTTCATAGCCCGAAACCTCTCGAACAAAACAACGCGGGAATGAAAGTTCACTTGATTTTTTTCGCGAGAAAATAACTCAGAATTCCGCAATGCGGCGGCGTGGAGTTTTGTGACTCGTTCCCGCTCAGCACTACGACACGCCGATGCTTTACCCCTTTCCCCTGCTCGCCGCCTCCTACTGTCAACTCCTTCGCCTTCTCCGCGACTTGATCTCAACTCGGAGGGCGGGGAGGCCCTGAGGCAGCTTCATAAGCACCTGCAGCTGCCCAACGACTGATTTGGCAAAATTCATCGCTCGAAGTTGCAAGCCGTACTCCGAGCAGAAATCCGCCGAGTAACCGCACCGCTGCCATGCCTGCGCCCCAGCGCGCCCCCTCGCCCCCGCCCCGACCAGGACTTGACCCATGGTCCCTGACAAGGCTCTCTGCCGCCACCCATCCAATGTGCTCATGCCGCCGTTCATGAAAAGAATGTATCACACCCAGCAGGCAGCAGCGCTGCGGGCCTGCGAGCAGCACGCATGCGCTAGGGCACCCGTGGTGACGGTACCACGCGAGGCCACACCGCAGAGACGCTCTCCGCAGCCACGCCTGCTCCACGTTTCACAGCGCCTGCGCTTTGCAATCATTCTGCCCTCTGCCAATTTTTACAAACCTCGAAAGGAATGCCTCACAATCCGTGCGATTCGTGCGAACGCATCGAACAAGACATGCCGCATGCACTGCCGTATGGCGAGCCACCCTTTTCAAGCCGGATCATCTGAGACACACCAAAAGGGGAGAAAATCAAATCGCGCGTGTTTGGGCGCTGGTCGAAGGGTTCACGCGCACACGCCGCGCTCCGTGGAAGCCGGCACACCTGGTACACCGCCAATAGCAAAATGTGGTCCCCGACACGCTCCGTGTCGAGCTCCAGCGCCCGAGCCGGAACATCCCCCGTCCCCCCCCCCGCCTCTCCCTTGCCCTTGCCCTTGCCCTGCCCTTCCCTTTGCCCTTGCCCTTGCCATTTGAGTCCCCGATGAACACGCGATCTGCCGACAGCATGCCCGCAATGATGCACATGTCCTCTTCGCAATCTGCTCCTCAAACCCCCCAGCCCCTCCCGCATACCTTGAATCGCCACCCATAGATCTGCTGCATCCCGATCATCACGCAGGTGCCATTTGGCGTGGGAGTCATCGGCGTGTTCCTACGGAGTCTGCTCGGCGGCTGAGATCTACTGCCTGGAAGTCCAACCGGTGGGATTGAACCACGTGGCGTTTCGACGCAACATAACAGTTCCAGAGGGGTGCCAATGCCAATGGTTCCGGAACGACCTGACTGAATATAGATGTCATACTATCGTTGATGTACCCATTATAGATCTGGAATATATCAAAAGAATCCATAATGCCCACGACAAAGTTGTTCTGAAACGATTTTATTAACTCAAGAATGATTTGACTTGTACTTTGTCCTCATCGATCGCTGGGGACACAACAGCTGTCCAGTGAGGTGCTGCCCTAATGAGATATGCTTGCACAAAAGGGAGTTGAAGGAATGGGCTACGAGGGGCCCCTTCCCACGCTCGTATGAGCAAAGCGCTGAGATCACAAGGGAGGAATGCTCCTTAGCACGCTCAACATGGTCCATTGTTTGCTTCACTTGTGCTACTCGTTTATCATGAAGCCCACTTCATCGGGGGCCACTGGGAATTAGATGGTGCATACATGCAGACGAAGGTGCACGACCCCCGAATATATCAGTAACGTGCTGATATCATTGACACCCACCGTTGGATCCTACTGGTATGATCTACGCTTCGGGCAACGGTACCGATGGACATAACGGAGCATGGGACTCGACGGTGCTGGCGGGCAAGATGGGGCATCGTGCAGGCCATACCGAAGTCTCGTGCTGCAATAACCGCCCTCGCCAGAGGAGGATCCAACGGGAGGGATGACATCTGGCGGCCGATCTCCGTGATCTGTGACAAAGGAAGCAGCCACATGGATGGAGGTTATCAGAAAGTTCTTCCTTGGTCGTCGGATTAGGGTCATCCACACTGATAGGTTCCTCCACAAACGTTCCTTTCAACATCAAAATCATTGGGTGAACAAACAGCTGGCTACTGCAGGAGCTTGGCGCGGCATGGCCAGGGTCCACGGAGTGGCACACGAGCTGAGTATTCAATGCTGGCCACAGTGACCAATTGCCCGTTCGGGAGAGCTTCACGTGCTGGCAAGTCCCGGATAGATGAGACACCATCCAGGCTCACATATCTTTCCGGGCAAATGTTTCCAATAAACTACGCAGGGCGGGCTGCCCGACGTGAGCGGCCTAAGAGCGGGTCCTCAGCGTATATCTACTCCTCTGCCTGGCGGCCGCAGGCTCGATCACATGGCCGCTGCGGTCAGTGGCCGCAATTTATTGGTGGCGTCAGTGGCCGAGAGGGGCGGCCTGACACCGTACCTGGCCGTCACCGTCGATCGCGCCGAGCACGAACAGCTGCTTGAGGGCATCTTCGAGGGCCTCCGTCGCGGGCCGGTCCAGGAAGTCGAAGGACAGCACGTCCAGCTGGAGGCGCAGCGACTTGAGGTGGAGCACGGTGCCCACGAGGGAGGTGCGCTGGATCTCCGGCACGCTGGCTTCCACCATCTCGTGCGTGAAGGTGTCCTTCGGGTACAGCCGGAAGCACTTGCCTGACCGAGCGCCACGTGGCACCCCGTCGTACAGACACCCCACGCAAACCAACCTCCCTTTGGCCACTGGACGGAGAGCCTGGGGGGCCTGGAACCATCTGCCATGCAAGCAGCAAGCGCGCCGCCTCCCCGCGCTGCGGGTTATTGCCGGGATACACTACACCCCGCACTCGCTAGCAGGTGTGCACACGAGCAGCGGATGTCCGAGTCCGCGATTATCCGAGTCGGGCGGGGATCTCGGTCCGCCGGATGTAGTGCACGGTAGTGTTGCGAAGCAAGCGAGGAAGCTGCCCGGCGGGAGGGGGGAAGGTTCCTCACCAGGACAGGTCCGTCCCGCGCGCCCGGCCCTTTGTGTGGCCTGCGTCACCGCCCCTTGTCCAGGCTGAGCACTGCGGTGCAGAGGGCCAGGATGAGTTCATCTGGTCGCGGCACAATCAAGCGATGCTGGCACGCCACCACGACTTGTGCAGCGAGCTACGCGCGCCGTGCCTGTGCACTCCGTGATTCGATTTGGGGACGCGAGTGCAAGCATGAGCCCCCACGCATCACACAGCAACCCAAAGCCCTCCGACCATGCCACCATGGAACAACAGAAAGTCAAAATGCGACTGCCATTTGGCAAGAGACTGTCATCCTCCCAAAATGACGCTCCTCGTAGCATAGCAGGCAAGGCGTCATAGAACCCAACTAATGACATGCATGTAATATTCAGGTGACCGGCTGCGTCAACTTATGACGCACATGAAATGACCGAGTGACCGGGTGCAGTCAACTTATGACGCACATGTAATGACCGAGTGACCGGGTGCGTCAACTTATGACGCACATGTAATGACCGAGTGACCGAGTGGTGACCGAGTGCAGTCAACTTATGACGCGCATGTAATGACCAGGTGACCGGGTGCAGTCAGCTGGATAACGCGCATGTAATGACTGGGTGACCGGGTGCATCCAACTTATGAAACGCATGTAATGACCGGGTGACCGGGTGCAGTCAGCCGAGGATCCCTGAGGCCATGGCACGGCTCTGATTGGTTGACCCAAGTCCTCTGACTGGGCAAATCAAGCCCGAGGTAGCTCTCCGATTGGGCGAGGCTCCACCGTGGGATCACCGGAGGGCCCGTGTACCTGGGACCGGGAAATCTGCGTGACGCACAGCTTGTCCATCCCAGACTCCGGCGCATACTCCTTCTGCTTCACGAACCCTGCCGGGGCGGATGGGCGAATGGGCGCCGCGCCGTCAGCGGGGCATCCCATACATAGGAGCTCCACGACATCAATTTTCCCCATGGCATCAAGCAACAGGCCGGACATGTGTAAGCGCATCCGGAGGGGCGCAAGGCGAGGTGCCGACATCGCTTGAGTGCTGTTAAGCCCAGTGGCCCTTCCATTTCACCCGAAGCCCAGCCAGCCCGCCGTTCCTTCATATCACTGTCATCGTCACCATCGTCATTGTCTTCAGTATCACCCGAAGCCCAGCCAGCCCGCCGTTCCTCCATATCACTGTCAATTGGGCGGATGGGGGTCAAAATGAGGGCCGCAGCTTTCCCTCCATTTGGCCTTCACCAGCGATCCAATAAGCCTCGCTCGCAACCCTGCAGGTCCCTCGTCAGTTGGGTGGATGGGCCCTACAGAGACCCGGACAACTCTTTTCTTCCCACATGGCCACGTGGCCCTTGGAGGCCCCAGCTGATTGGTGCGTTTGGCACACAATGCGCCCATTGACTTCCACACTCTGCGACGTCAAGGCGAGGAGCGGTGCGCTTCGCCTGACGTGGGCCAACCTCGTCACAAGAAGATGACATTCACAAGAAGATGACAGGGCTTTGAAACCCTGCCGCCAAGTTCAAACACCTCCGAGTGCTCACAAGTGGCTCTACTTACAGCACCGCACACCCGCAGGCCCACCTGGATCGATGACGTAAACAACCCCCTGAACGGATACCTCCCCCTCCCCCACGCATGCAGGCCTTCATGTCAGCTCCTGAGTTATGGATGCCAGCTGGTAGGCCCGGTCAGCGAGAGCGCCATCCGGGCAGGCCATTCTGCACGTGCAGAGGGTGGTCGCTGGCACGGCGACACAGCGCACGCAGCCTTTCCGGAAGCTTTCATAGGGGGCCGGCGCAAGCCAAACAAGGGGGGCGCAGTTTGATTTTTGGGGTTCACAGAGCCTACACAGGGGCTGGCATGAGGCAATCAAGAAAAGTGACAGCCCAGTAGAGAGGAGAAGGCACGCGGTGTTGGAGGACAATGGCCAAGCTGGCGTGGCACGTGGCGTTTCTCGGGAGTTGCGGACTTGGAGGGGTTTGCACTCACGGGTACAGTGAGCGACGTCTCCGCGACGTTGGTGGCAAACACAGCCCGGCGGCACCCCTCTGGCACAGGCGCAAAGATGCGCGCCTGCCAACACCCCCCCTCCCGAAGTTGCCTGTCGCCCCTGGGGACTTTCCACTGGGGGGGAAAGGAGGGGGGCTACTCGAGGCAAGGAAAAATGCTGCACTCCACACAACGATGTCTCCGTGGAGTGGAGCACTTTGGTGGGTGCATCTGTGGCTCCCGGCCAAACGGATCGGATCCTTTGATCACGTGGGTGGCTTCGACCAATAGGACCGAAGCTCGTGTGCACCTTTATTACCTGCCAGGTGATGTCGCCTACAGCTGTCGCCTACAGCTGACGAACCCAGGTTAAAGTGACGCCGTGACGAAGGCAATCAGCCACCTCGGAGCACTGGAGAGGGGGTGTGGGGGGGATTGCAGGGCACCGGAATAGAAGGAGGGCATGCCTGGCATGCGGAAGGACATGGTGGAAGGTAGAAACGTAGATGCTGCACGCAGTTTGTAATGCCGTTGAAACGAGAGACAAGCTGGGGCGCATACGGCGTGGGGGGCGGGTGGTACCTGCATCTCGGGCTGAAGGTTGCCGTAGAGGGGCAACACCTGCAGGTCTCCGCAGGACCCCTGATGGGCGCGCCCAGCCCCCTCAATCTACTAGGAGACTCAAGGAGCGCCCGAAGGCCGACCACCACACGGGGAAATTACAGAAAGAGCTTGCTTGGTGTCCACTCAGGCAGCCCCCAGAACACACCCAAGTTCTGCACACAAGATGGCGACATGCTTGCAGCCACAAGGCAGATTTATCGATGACAGGGTATCCACGTTGCCGCAAGCGGGATCTGCCTTGACTCGGGCGGAAATTGCCCTGCGGGCGCACACTGCATCGCAAGCACCTTGCCGCACAGGAAATGCGGATATCCCACAGACCCGCTTCAATGGCTCTGATGCTTCGTCGACATCACACCAATCCGCTTCAACGGCACGGATGCTTCGACGACATCACACAGATTCGCTTCAACGGCTCGGATGCTTCGTCGACATCACACAGATTCGCTTCCGGCTCGGATACTTCGTCGACTTCACACAGATCCGCTTCAACGGCTCCGGCGCACCGGGAACATCTCACAAGATCCGCTTCAACGGCTCCGGCGCACCGGGGACATCTCAGATCCGCTTCAACGGCTCCGGCGCACCGGGGACATCTCACAGATCCGCTTCAACGGCTCCGGCGCACCGGGGACATCTCACAGATCCGCTTCAACGGCTGGGGCGCACCGGGGACATCTCACAGATCCGTTCATTTGTTTTTGCAACACACTTGTCGATTTCGTCCTGCACACAGTCACCACCAGCTCAGCAGAGGCGCGTGCGGCACGCGCTCAGAGGAGGCGGCATGCGCTGAGTCTCTGGCAACTGGATTGGTGGAACACCTCTCCAGCCACCACTGCGAAACACCTGAGCCGTTGGATCTATGAAGCAGGACGCCCCAGCTTGTGCAAGGCGCACGGCAGCACCTGTCCTGTGAGGAACACAAGGATGTCCCCGCTCTTCTGGCTGGTGTGTATGTCCAAGCAAACGTCCACCGCCGCCTGCGCTCCGACGCCATCCCATGGGTTGGAGAGCCTCAGGGCGCAGCCGGTGAATTTGCCATACCTCCCTATGACATATTACGAGAAGAAACCAAACACCCCCCTGGCGAGAGTGTGCACATTCACCCTGATTGGCAAGGGGGGGGGGGCATATGCAAGAGACCTGGGGAGAGGGTATGTCAAGAACCAGGT
>LGRX02015252.1:27911-55405 GCA_001247695.2 Cymbomonas tetramitiformis
CTTACCTTACTTAATCAGCAAAGCGCGAATCCCAACGGGCGACACAGACGAACTTCCGATCTCACGATCGCCAGACGCTAACGATGACAGTGCCACTGCAGTCGCGTACATTTATCGCGACGCCACCCTCGCGTTATGGCATGGCATGTTGGGATGCAAAAAGCGAAGCACTGTCGCGCACATGATTCTACGGTCAGATGGCCTAGTGGAGATCTCTTTTTGAGATCGATCCGCCTAGTAGAATAAACAGTTTTATACATCCTAAACTGTTTATATTTAAACAGTTATATAACTGTTTATAAGCAGTTTACATTTAAACTGTTTATATTCTATGCCCCTTCGCTTGGCTGATGCTGCTGAGACTCTCACTCTCGTGTCTCGACCAGGGGTGGACAGGTATATAATCGTTTGGCTTATATAAGCCGATTATATCGCTAATGGGGATATAACTATAAGCGTCGAAAATCAGGCCAAAAAGACGCTTATATTATATCCGATATAAGCGCCTTTGCTTATATAACTATAAGCGCATATATCGGCATATAAGCGCTTATATCACCACCACCTGGGCTGAGTCAGTGCCTCCAAATGCCTCCAGGTGTCGAATTCTAAGACACCTGCGCCTCTCACGCATTGCTGACGATCATGACTGTGTATTCGATTGTATTCGGTTACCAAAGTTGGCACATATATGATATAAATATGGATGTTCCTCCAAGTTCACAATATTGTAATTTTTCTTTTATATATTTTCTTGGCTTTTTGATTTGAATATGTGTCTACACTGCACTTGCGCGAAAAATTATTCAAAAATTCGATTTTTAAAATTTTCTAGAAAATTTTAAAAAAAATTGACCCCCCTTTTTGGGCCCTTAACACTGTAGAGGCCGAATTAATTGATTTTACAGTGTTAAGGACCCATTTTGGCGTTTTGATTTGATTCTGATTATGTCTGATTGACAACCTTGCTCATGCATGCTCATGATGATATATTATGGCTTCCCTAAGTGAATGCTCTTATCGTAGTTTCTAAGGTTGGCCATTGCATGATCCAAAATCTAACTTTTAGATCTGTTTTGCTAAAAATATAAAATGGTTGATTTATTTTACCTTAAAAATTACAAAATTTTTAGTTTTTTAAAAATTTAAACCCCCCCAATAATTAATTTTAAAAATATGACATCTGTACCTCTACACACTGTGCACTGTCATATTCCGCTTGTATGACGATGACGTATCACTAAATAAAATCAGATATAGAAAATCCTGAATTCGCCCACGAACTGCTAAATTTAGGGGATTATAATCATTAAATTGTGCTTATATAAGCGTGTTTATGCTTATATCGACGCTTATATAAGCGTCAACGCTTATATTATATCGACGCTTATATAAGCGTCGATATTACCATTATATCACCTCGACCCACGGTTATATAAGCGTTGACGCTTATATCTCAAGAATCGATATAACTGTCCACCCCTGGTCTCGACTCTCACTCTGCGAGGCACTCTCGTCTGACTCTCAACAGTCAAGTCAAAGTCGAAAGCGAAATCGACAGCCTCATCGAGATCCGATCGTCACATCGCCACCTTGCCAGCGTGGATGAACGTGGATTGGATGGAATCGTGGAAATGGACGCGGGAAAGTGACGGATGACGCTGACGATGACGATGATCATGACGATGACGGCGATTATAAAGAACGAATTTGAAATTTTGTATTACTAGGTGTACTCGTATACATTGCATATAAATGATCGTGTCATCGATGATTCTGCCCATCTACAACTTCTAACTTGGGACATCCGATTGTTTTCAGCAGCTAGAGCATCAATCTTGAATGTGATGCGCTTCGTCGTCAACGAAATGGTGCGTGTGGTAACGTCGTATCGTTCCTGCCTGAATATCTTACAAGACCCGAGGTCTCAGTGGTTTTTGAACTCGTGAATAGGATTCACACTACTACGTCCGTTATTATTCGATTAAGTGGAAGCAGTACTATCTTATTGTTTTCTTCTGGAGCTGACGCGAGCCAAAGGCGCCTCCTTGCGCTCAGGCTATCAAGAGAAGCAACAGATTACTGAGCCAGCAGGGCAGTTGTAAACCGGTAAACATCTACGGTGTTTATTGTTTGAGTAACTGTATCATTTGAATATGCGGAAAGCTGACATACACTGTTTTTCGCATCTGAATACTGACTAGCTCCCGCATCTTTGCGGGTGAAGCAAATTCTCCCTCGGAAATTATGGCTGCAGTTGAGGCTAGTTCCATAGATTGCTAGAAACAATAAAGCCTACTTGAGCTCTTGATGATACTTCTTGCTCGTTGAAAGCCTCACGGCTCGCTAGCACGTTTATAAGCCGTCTGGCGCACGATGATATGAATCACTTGGACTGGGAGGCGGTGTATGCAGGATATCGGGAGCTTATCGACATGCAAAGAGATGTTGCAAGGTAAGTTTGTCACAGCACGATCGAAACTTAGTCATATACTTGTATCCAAACGTAGAGAATATGTTTCCCGGCAGACGGCATCGAACATGATCGCTGAGGCTGTAGCCAGCTCGCTGTTTTTTTGGGGGGGGGGGGCAGAAGCTTTTTCCTCACGGGGCGTGGCGTTAGTTGCAGGCCACAGTCCCGTCGTATGGTATCGTTGGGGAAGGTGAACGCACCGAAGCCAATCAACTTACCAAGTCAAAGGTAAAAAAATAATATTCCGTCGTTCGGCAAGGCCCGAGATGATTGCTGCAGTCCTATTCGCGTTTTTTTATCGCAGTTTTATCCTGTGTAGCCAACTACGCCCATAAGCCTTTCAGCCTAATGCACACGTATTCCTAGATTCTCACGCATCCAGGGCTCACTTACCCTTGCTCCTGAAAGCCTCGATACACTCAGATATTTCAAGCCGGAAGCTCGCCAGTGTATGATTCCGTGCTGCGTCGGTTTTCTTGGTTGCAGGCGTGAAAACAATGGGCTGGATCCATCTGTGAACATCGTAGCAAAGTAAGTTTCATCTGCCCACAGGAGTCCATGCTAGGTATTTGGTTGTCGTGAAAGACTGAATTCTGGAATATGTTCATAGTGCGACGTCTTGGAGTTGTATGTAACACCTCTCAAGTAACTTCTCACCGGTGTGAGCTCGCAGAGCTGCTAACACGTGGTCTGCAGCACCTGACTCGTCAGCTGAAGAAGCATCTAACCCTGGGTGTGTTTTTCTTTTTCCCCGCTTCTCGTCCGCCCACACCTAATTCGCTCCAAACGGAGTAGAGCTCACAAACTCACGAGTGTATGCAGCTGAACTGCACTGTTTTTCTCTTTATTTTCTTCCTTAAGACGGAATATCGGTTGCCGCATCTTTGTCTACCTCGGCCTGATTTCGAGATCTGAAGTAACGTACAACTTCGCTACCGCAGGGCGCTCAGCCGTTGGCCATGTAGGACCAACTGAGCCTTGCATAAGTTTTTGGCGTCGCTACCCTCGCTTACACAAGAAGCGAGATCTCCGTGCTCTTCCTCCGATCTGCTAGTTTTTTGTACCTAGGGATCTGCAGTTTGGAAACTTAAAGATCCTGCCTTGTGCCTTCGATCTAACATACCGGAAAGGCGTTGCGAGCGAGCAGGCCTTGGAACTCCACGCCTCAGCCGACTGCCTCAGCCGTTCCATCAGCTCCGACACCTGGTGTGCAAAATCCTGCCGGACGGACTCAACCCAGCTCGGAGCCTGCTCCTTTTCCACCCGCACCTTGGGCAGTACAGCAGCAACCAGGAGCGCCACCTCATCACAACGTCAATGACTCCGCGGCGAGACCTGCTTCTACCCCATGGGGTGGAGCAAACCCTTTGCAGCAGGTGCGAGACGGAGACCTGTCACAGCTCGCGGTGCTTCAACAAAAGGGCATTGCCCACTGAGATCCATTGTGTGTTGTTTGCAGCACCATAAAGCGACCGAAGCACTTCGGATGCAGCAGGAGTTCCCCGAGCTTGGGAAGGAGGTAATCTTGCCCGTGCCTCGGAGCTCGTCTGTAACATCATACCCGCTCTCTGCAAGTGCGACCTTCCGTCATCGGGTGTTTTGCGTCTACGCCGTCGCACACGGAGTGCTTGAGATAGGTTTTCAAGCGAAGGTTCGTGTTCTGTGCTGACCAACAACTTGTTTCATAGGCAACACTGCGAGCTTCCCAAGGTTTTTAAATATCCGTGCCGTAGCGGCGCTGCCCAGCCTGCTGCCCACCAGGACGTGGTGTCCTAACGATGCTGGCGAGGGTGCTGCTTCGCGGGTCGCGCTGCTCGAAGGGCTCTGGCATTCTTGCTGCCCAACAGGCTATATTGTGACGGCGTTGCCAAACCCGCTGCCACATAGATCGCGTTCAACTAGTTGCGCTAGCAAGCTTACTGCACAGGCCGCAGTTTGGCTGAAAGGCATAAGTTGTAGAGGCGGCTCTAAGCGCTGGTAAGCATACCGTTACGTGCTTCGTTGTTCGTATCTGTGCTGGCAAGTGTGCTGCCGTGTAGACTGCAGTGGTGCAGCGGCGTAGGCCTAAGAGCACTGCCCAACACGCCAGGTTTCTACAACAGCACTGCCCAACACGCCAAATTGTTGGAACAGAGCTGCCCAACAGGCCAGGTTGTTGTAGCAGCACTGCCCCACAGGCTAGGTTGCATAGGCTGCGTTGTTGTAGTGGAGCTGACCGGCGTGCTGCCGCAGAGGCTGCGTTGTTGTAGCGGAGCTGACCGGCGTGCTGCTGCAGAGGCTGCGTTGTTGTAGCGGAGCTGACCGGCGTGCTGCCGCAGAGGCTGCGTTGTTGTAGCGGAGCTGACCGGCGTGCTGCCGGAGAGGCTGCGTTGTTGTAGCGGAGCTGACCGGCGTGCTGCCGCAGAGGCTGCGTTGTTGTAGCGGAGCTGACCGGCGTGCTGCCGGAGAGGCTGCGTTGTTGTAGCGGAGCTGACCGGCGTGCTGCCGCAGAGGCTGCGTTGTTGTAGCGGAGCTGACCGGCGTGCTGCCGCAGAGGCTGCGTTGTTGTAGCGGAGCTAACCGGCGTTGCTGCCGCAGAGGCTGCGTTGTTGTAGCGGAGCTGACCGGCGGTGCTGCCGCAAGGCATGCTGCCCCACTGTCTTGGGTTCCGAGACGGCGCACAAAATGTGTTGACGATGCGGCGCTGATCCTGCAGGCCGCTTTGCGAGCTTCTGAAGGAACCTCTCCCGAGCACTCGTGGGCGCAGCGCTCTGACTTGTCAGCGAGGGATCCCTATTCCGTCCAGGAGGTGCGTTCATATCTTCGCTGATGTGTGCGAATATGTTGAAATTCCAAGTAGCGGATTGGAAGATAAAGAAAGTCAGGGGCACATATAGTGCCAGCGATACTCATTCACCCTATAACATATGCTGACCTTCTGTGAGGGTGCTCTGCCAGGATCGTTGGGGGCGCATGCAGCGTCTTTCCCGTGGTGACGAGAGCGACACTTGGAGGTACGCTGCAGTGCGGCTTACTACCGGTCTCGTGTTTCCGTTTGTGAGCTGCAAAACTTAGTGATCTGTCTATGAACCAAGAACTGGAGCAAAGGCCCCATGCCCAGTTGACCTCCGCTTGTCAGACATCCCAACGTGCCCAGTTGACCTCCGCTCAGACATCCCAACGTGCCCAGTTGACCTCCGCTTGTCAGACATCCCAAGGGTTGTTTGCTGGGTGCGCTGGCTCAGGCGTCAAGAGAACTACGACTTTGCACCCCGGCGATCCTTCGACGGCGCGCACTACGAGCAGAACGGCTCGGGATACGGCACCCGCCCCCTGATGCAGAGCCACTCTGCTGGGTACCAAGGGTACAACCACGGCCCTCCTCCCGCAGGAGCCCACCCAGGCTACCCCTCGGACGCGCCATACGGTGCTCGCTTCGGTCCTGGCTACGGGCAGATGCCCGACCGCGAGAGGAGGCTGGACCCTCGGGAACGGGAGATGTATGGACCTCCTGCCCAACAGCGCCCCCCCTTGCCACCTTTCGGTGGACCTCAGCCACCACCTCCCCCAGGTCCTCCACCTCCTGGGCAGCCGATGATGGGATTCCAACCGCCGCCTCCACCTGGACCCCCTCCTCCAGGCCAGCCGCGTGCATCCCTTCAACCAGGTGACTCCCAGCACCATGCCAAGGTGGCGTGCGAGGGAGGAAGCATTTGCCTCAGGAGGCGGTTGCCATTGACCTGGGTCGAGCACGGGGCCCACACCTGAAGGCATGGCAGGCAAAGACGTCGCTCCTGCAAGGTGGGTCATTGTCACTTGAGTACCCACGTGGGTGCTGGTCACAGGATTGGCTGGTGACGCTAAGCCACAGCAGCCGGCGGCTCCGAAGGTGGCGCCCGCGCCCGCGGGCCCCGAGTGGAGCGGCATGGAAGATGAGGACATGGACTACGCCCACGGCCCGAAGTTCGATGACGACGGGAACCTGTCGCCAGCCCCGAGCCCAGGAAAGGGAGACGGGGAACAGCAGCAGCAGCAGCCCAGGAAGGAGGAGGAGGACGAGGAGGAGCCGATCCCCGCTGGGGGTCCCCGAGGAGACTATTTTGGGGAGGACATCCCACGGAACGCGGACGCTGTGGCCTCGGACGGCGGCCGGCACCGGAAAGTGGTGCGCGCGCTGCACACCGGCGGCGAGGAGGGCGGGGAGAGGTGTAGCGAGTCCCATAGCGCGGCGGGTGGGCGCGGGGGCGGCCCGTACAAGGAGCAGCAAAAGCCCATGCGCATCTTGCGACGGGCCCCCGCAGAGGAGAAGGCCGGGGCAGAGGCCGCAGGCACAGATAACCCGCCGCCCGCGGAGGTGATGCCCAAGAACGGCCCTGGGCCCGGTCACAAGAACGGGCCTTCGAGGGCGGAATCCAACGGTGGTGGGGTGAAAGGCACGGGGGGGAAAGGGAAGGGGGGACCGAAGGACAGCTCTGAGGTGCAATTGCCAGAAAAGGGGGCAACAGCACGCGGAGCGGAGAAGCCAAGCGTACACTCGGGGCGAGGGGGGCGCGACAAACGAGGAGCGAAGGATGGGGCGAACGGGCAGTGGGCAGCAGATGGCAGAGGCCACGTCAGCACCGAGCTCCCTGCGAGTGCCTCCCCTGACACAGAGAAGCAGAGCCACGTGCCCCCCACGGAGGTGGAGGGGCCGGGCGGCACTCAGAAGAAGGCCTCTTTGAGCAGCGCCACTAAGCGCGCGGAGGAGAAGAAGCGGGAGGCGGATAGGCGAACGGCGGAGCAGCGAGTGCGCGAGGCCACGTCCAAGGCGGATGGCCCGGATCCCAGCTGGACCCGGCGGCAGCTGGACGGAGGGCCACAGCCTAAGCAGAGCGCCCGGCAGCAGAAGCCGCAGGCGCACGGGTCGAGCCCGCAGCAGCAGGCGGTGGCGGCGGCGGCGGCGGCGCAGGGCAAGGGGCGACCGGCGCGAGGCGGTAAGGAGAGCCACGCGGAGAAGCCCGGGAAAGCCGAAGCCGAGGAGTCTTCCACGAAACCCGTGGAGGCTAAGCGCGGAGGTGGGGAGCCCCATGCGGCAGCCAACCCTCCGAAGCGCGAGAACGGTCGCCCCGCATCTGCTGCTGCGAAGCTTCCCTCGGGGCGTGGGCGATACAGTGATAATGATACGGGGAAGAGCGCGAAGGCGCCGCCCGCCTCAAGTGCAGGGCAGCAGCGGCCGAAGAGTGGGGCGCACGAGGAGCGTCCCCCCAAGGAGGTCGGGGCGAAGCAGGGAGCCCGTTCGAGTGAAGGGTTCGTCCAGCATGACGATGTGGAGGGTGGAGACAAGCGCAACCGGCCGACCCGAAGGGCCCGCGGCGGCTCAGGTCGCAACGGCGCTCGGCAGGACGAGGCGGAGGGGCCGGCTAAGGGTGCCATGAAAGCTGACGAGCCCGTGCCCAAGACATCCGATCTCCCAGCGTTAGCTACTAGACCGCCTCCCGGCTTAAGTCCTTCTCCAGCTCCGCAGCCTCTAAGTCCATCTGCAGCTGCGGCCGCCGCCGCACTAGCCAGGCCACCGCGTCCTAGCCAGACCTCGCCCACGGCTCCCCGCGGCGCGCCCGGCAACAACCCCGGTCCGGCAAAGCCTCCTGCACCACAGGCAGACAGCGTGCCCCCTCAAGTGGTTGACGAGGTGGGCCCCCTCCCCTGTGTGGCCTGCAAGACGAGGTGCCCAAACAGTGGCACACGCTCTCCTTGCGGAATTAGTGTCTGTTCACGGCCCTGACCAAAGCTGCGTCGCCACCTGGCGCCACAGGGACTTAAATGTTTACTGTGCTTCCAACCCTTGCCGAGCTGCTGCCTTGCGAAGCTGTTGAGCCTGCGTGCGCTCTGCCCTTGTACAGGGAAAGCCGCGGCGTCAAGATCGCGAAATTTATGTGCCTCGGCATCAGGCCCAGCAGGCGCCTCAGCAGGGGTCCGCGGCGGCCCAGGAGGGCCAGGCGGCGGCGCCTGCAGCGAACCCCGCGCAGGGCAAAGGCAAGGACCGCAAGCGCGGCGGAGACCACCGGCGAGGCGGACGAGGTAGCGTGACATGCACCTGTTACATGCACCTTCCACTCTTGCTGTTCGTGAAAATGCTGCCCCAGCCCTTCCTGCATCGCGGCCCTTTGTTCTCACTCTCCGAGCATACCCGCCAATCCCGACTGGGTGCTAGACCGATCTTCAGATTACCACCTGCACTTGCGGCACATTGTACCTGAATGTACGGTGGAATATATATTTGTATAGACTTGTATGTATACTTCATATATTTATATATTTGTATATGCGGCTTATCTTGGACCGATCCCTTTGGCACCACGTAGCCACAGAAGATCGGCTGCACTATGTACCCACACCGGGGATCAAAGGATCCAGCACACACTTCAGGGCACTTATCTCTGTTTGTGTGTGTCACGGCCAGATTGATGCATTGATTGTAACCAGATCGACCCAGTCAGATCTATTGCATGTACTTTCCTGCCACTTATTTCCGTGTCCTAATGTCTTGCCTCGCGCCTAAGGAAGCTGCTGCGAATCTCCCTGTATCTACAGGTGGCGGAGCAGGTGGAGGCGGTGGAGCAGCTGCAGATGATGCTGGGGAGCAGAGCAGCGACACCGCGGTGGCGCACCAGCAGCCACGTCAAGCCGCCTCGGACGAACGCAAGCGCGGGGCTGGCAAAGGGAAAGGGAACAGCGCCCTCACCCCTCCCACACAGGCGGCTCGACCAAGCTCCCAAGCAGCCGCTACTGCACTGGCTGGCCGAGGGGGCGCCAGCGATGGTGCATCATCTGCGCCGGGTTCTGGAAGTGGTGCGCTCCCCTGAGAGAATGGCACTGATGTCGTTGGTCGTGCGCAGGGTTTGACTCCTGAGGAGCATGCTGGTGAGGAGCCAATCTTCTCAGGCTTTAGCTCCATCGATAGCACAGATTGGCGCCCCATCCTTGAATCCATTGCTGGTGTGAACCCTTGCTTAGATAGTGTCCGTACCACCAGCGAGTGAGCTTGCAGGGGCGCTTGCGTACAACTTATAGAAAGGAGCAAACTCGCCCATCTGCAAACTACCTGTTGAATGCTTCCGTTTCGGACTCAGCAAAATTATCCCGAGGTGATCTACTGGTCGCAGGAGTTGCGTACTCAGCTCGATTTCCTTCTTTCTTGAGCGCTGATGGTGTGAGGCTCATTCGGGTCGGGTGTGTGGCAGCTCGCAGCAAAGGTGGACGTGGAGGCGCTGGTAGAAAAGGCGGAGAAGGAGAAGGCAAGGGCGGGGGGGAGCGCCGTTCCCGGCCTGCATCAGGCAAAGGTGAAGGAAGTGACTGCCTCCTTTGTGGATCTTCACCCGGCTGCTACTTCATGCTGTGACATGTGCCATGCCTCACTCACATGCCATGTCCGTCCGTGCGTCATGCCATGCCTCACGTGGCGTGTCCGTGCTTCATGCCATGCTTCACACAGCATGCCTCGTGCAGTGTGCTCCATGTCTGCACTTCATGCTCCATGCCTGGGTATGAATTCATCAACGGTTCTCTGCTGTGGGTTGAGGTGTCGTAAATATGTTTCAAGTGCTGATCAGCGAAAGCACTTGTGACACTCAGGTGGCCAGGTAAAAGGAGGTGGTAAGCGCGATGAGGGAATAAGTCAAGCCAATGCTCCAATGGTCGTTGTATGATGCAAGCTAAGTGGTGCCTGGACTCTGGTGGCGCGCTTGACGGAGAGCTTTGTATGCTAAGGGCTTTTTCAAGTAACTTGTGCTATTTCTCCAATCTGGATCATCTGGAAACATGAATGGAACTGGGACTTGCGAATAACTTCATTCAGATATGATGCCTTTCCATGGGAGAGGTGGAAAGATAGTGTTCCCCCCACCTGGCTCTGCAGGATATGATTACAGGGCGTCCTTACCACCAGAATACTCTAGTTGAATTTGCGGAAGAGGAGACTATTAGGATGGGTTCTGAGAGCATGCCATTTTCAGCCCGTGGATGTCTGCGAAGCAGTACGCAATGAAGAACTGAGGCTTCAAATTTTCCACCTTCAAGATTTCCACCGAATAGTGTCGATGCTGATGCATGCTATATTGATAATTCCATGATGAGTGCACCCATCAATGCATTCCATAAATTAATCCTTGTGTAAGTGATGGTTGCATGTAACTCCTGTGTTCAGTTTATTTGTATGTCGTGGGCTATGGTAGATGCATGCAGTTGTGGATGATTATTGTAATTTCTGTGTGATCTCACATTGTTGGGTGGGGTATAACTGCCTTGGAATGAGGTCTGTACCTCACAACAAGCTGAAAACACCTGGACCTGCATATTCCCTTTGTCAGAGAATGAGGAAGCGGACGATAGCGCATTATATTTGAATTTGGATGGTTTGGGGTTTTTGCACTATGTGGAAATGTAGTTGATTATGCCTTAGCCTATTGGTGTGGTCCTGAGAAGCTCCGAGTAAAAAAACGCAAAGCCTAAGTTTCGACTTTATAGCACTACAAAGACCTATGAACTTTGACACATACCTTTAAATTTTCATTTCCAGGGAAGTTTATTTTGTACACTATGTTGCACATTTCAACATGTTGTGCCACACAAGATTTCGATCGAATCAAAGGTTCGGAAGACAGTTTAGAATTAGTTACTGACGGCTTATAAAGATGGAGGCTATGGAGGCTAGTTACATGCCTCCAGCGAACGGATTTTGGCCTGGCAGTCCGTGCACGATTACACTGACACCGTGCGTTCCTCGTTCTGTGTTAGTTCCGCTCGTATCGTTTCTCTCCTGTGCGGTGTCTCTTGGTATGTGTGCATGGCAACTTATTTCTTTCCCCCCCTGCCTCGAGCTCGATTGAATCTTATTGCGTAGAATAATTCGTCAGCCAATTTTACCAATCTGATTATTGTTTCTGATTTTTGGCAGGGTAGCAGCGACGTAGGAGGTTGGCTTTCAAAAATATGTCTCAGGAATTTTGGGCTATCTTGATTTGATTAGTGAGCAATTGTTAAGGCCGAATCGTGATTCGATTGGTACCAAATAAGCTTTAATATAACATGCTTGGTGTACTTGGGGCCAAATAGTACGACGAGGTGCAATGGCGGTATGCGACAGTATGCCCGTACGACAACATGACCAATCTATGGCATATGACGGTGGAAAAGTATGATGGTCACTGACATCACACCAGAATGACAGATCCTGAGTTGTATGCATGTTTGATGTTGAATCGGGCCGCTCGACCTATAGCTAAACCCTGGTTGTCACCCGCCAACGCAACTCGAGCTGAACCAGTCCTACGCAATGCGGGAGTGCCTCAGAAGAACAACGTCAAGAGCTTGTGCAGAGGTATGCAACCAGCCGCCCGTGGTCAGAGCGTGGCCACCCTCGGTGGACCAGGCGCTCCTGCACACCTTCGCTCAACGACAAGCGACAAGCTCCTATAGCGGATGCGCGGCACCTACGCCCTTCCGCTGGATTCAGACTGATGATGGACACCCCAAGCTGCGACAATGCAAGCTAACCAACCTCACTAAGACGGGGGACATCAACCTTGGCTGAAGTGATCTCCTGGCAGCCGCGATCAGCGTCCCGGGCGCCATCTTGTCGTACCACCCGAGCCCTAACCAAACACGATTAATATTGTTATTTTAGGCCGTACATCGGTGGCTGTCGAGTGAAAGTGTTGGTGGACTGTCCCGGGGTTACATTATATGTATGGGTACGTATTAATCGGAGGTTGTATTCGGTTACGAGACGAACGGATCGGTGAATAAGTCGAGATAACTATGTCCACAGAATATATCGAGTGATACATGCAAGCAGGCATTATCACGCACAGCAACATAAGAAGATAAGTAGATAAGTATAAGGTATACGATTGTAACGGTGAGAGAGGATGTGCTGCCAACTTCGGGTTTGCACTGTGCTGCCAACTTCGGGTTTGCACGAGGATTCGGAGATATTAACTCAAGTGTACTGGAAACGGAAACTGCGCCGCCAACCCTGATCGGCTCTTAAATACGGATCTACCTACTGAAGTCTTCTGATCTTGTCTCATTTGACATCTGTCGCTCTGATCTCAGTCTACTGCTAATTTCCCGCCTATAATTACAGTATTCGATCAGATGACGCATGACAGGCAGGTAATTCAAATACCTCCTGGCACAACTCTCCCCCCCTTAAGTGGTGGCAATCTCCTGATCCACTCACCCATGTATACAACAGGCGAGGTGTCAAATATGCGTATGCATGCGTCTATTATGTCAGCTCGGTTCTTGGGTTCGGCGCCCCTTCGTCCTTGGGTCGGTCCCCTTCGCTTTCGCGGTTATTACTTATTGCTCTACTCACTGGCTTTCCCAACTCTCCTTCCACGGCTCACGCTGCCAACGCTCAGCCGCTTCGCAGAGTGAAGGTACTCCTCAGTTCGCACCCCAGGTCTTCACTTCTTCTTGCGGTCTCGGCGCCCTGAGATTTCTCCTCAGTATCTTGTCTTCATGTAGCAGGCGTATAGGTATGACAGGATTCATGATACAGTTGCGTTGGGAATGGTGAAAGTGAGGTGATGAAACAAGTGATGTAGCAAGGGGGCTGGTATGGGATATACTGCCCTAGCACTGCGCGCACCATCCTGTCCAGGGTGTGGTCCTATCTGAGCTGTGTTAGGGCGCCCTTCCATGGCCCATTTACAGGCACAGGGTGTCCCCGCAGTACATTCCATCAGAGGCTGCATTGGGGGGCTACTGGTCCATATACAGGTGGGTTTCTTACTGTGGTTACACTATTGATTTTACCCATAATTAATTATTTACCGAATTTATCGAAATTCGAAAACAATTCATGGAAAATAAATATCTCTGACCCCAAACAAGTGACAAACAAGTGAATAGTCTCTTAATTAATTATTTCGAGATCCTGTGTTTGTGCAATAGGGACAAGAAATAGTTGGGAAAATATATAAGGTGGTGGGCACACATGTGTCACAAGACAAATAGATAGCGGGGTAATTATTGGTCCAGACCGATATACAGTGTACATACGATAGACAGATAATATCTCATAAGGCATACGATAGGAGGCCACGTTGTGTTCTATCGCAATCGGTTCACGCACGGCGCACTTGGCAGCACCATTCTTTCAAACTCACACTCGAAACTGTTGTGTGATCTGCTTCTGAGAAACAACAAACATGAATGCCATAGAGCACGAATGTTTGTTCTGCAAAATCCGCGGATTAGGATCGGCATGCCAATGTCAACCAGTCACACTGGGTGATATGGTGACGAAGCGTCGCCGTTTGGATAAATTGCCGCAGGCATCGATTTTCTCGAGCCTCCAAGTGAAGGTCGTGGAACGTTCCCACGTCAACAACGACCCGAAGGTGAATAGGCCTGTATCAGCTATCGAACCCACCGAAGACGACCCTGACCCGACGTTCCTTCCCAAGACCAAGAAGAAGTGGTCCCTTATCGCCTACGGAGCCTTGTGCAAGTCGAGAGTAATATGTGAATTAAAGGGAGTCGATATGCAAGGGTATGATATATATTATATGGTATGAGCGGTGTGTATCAATACAGTAATCGCTCACCTTTAAGGAAACTCGACGTTAAGGAAGCAGCCAGCGTTTGGGGGTACCCAAGTTGACGAAAATAGCTGGCTGGTCTTTTTTGCTAAGGAAATTCTCCACAATAAGGAAATTGGTTGCTGGCAGATCACCGAGAGTGGATTCTCTTAAATTCTATGAAAATAAGAAAATCCCGCTGTTTTTTTTTCGAATAAGCTGAAATTCAGCATATCAGCCGGGGAAACCTTGTGAGTCAAAAGTACGGCTCTCTGGGTCCATACTGTACAGTTGGTAACAGTGGTGGACTCTCTAAATTTTAAGAAAGCTGCTGGGCTGAGTTACGTGGACGTGGATGAGTTTAAGAAATTAGCTGGCTGGCTCGAAATCCGAAATTCCTTATTCTTAGCGATTCTCTTAGGACGCGACGCTGGCGGGGGGGGGGGTACCCAAGTCGACGGGAATGGCTGGCTGGCCCAAAATCTCCGGTTTTCTTAAAGGTGAGCGATTACTGTAGATAAATAGGTTGGTTATTAATTAAGTCTCAAGTGGAATATGTGAGGAATAAGCGACAAGAAATAGTTCGAAAATTAAATAAGTATCAGCGTGCGAAGTCGTGCGATAGGCCCCTTTTCAAAAAATAATTAATTCGGCATCGCCTCAAAATACTATTGAAAATAAAGAATTATTGATGGTGTGGGGGGGGATAAATCAATAGTGTAACCACAGTACTTCCTACCCTACTGCCAGCCTGTCACCCACATGGGGGGCTTCACAGTGGGTGGTGTGGCAAGCGGAATCTCGGCTGCCGCTTGCACGCATGTCCGAGAGGACGCACCGCCGGCACCACCGCCGGCGGCGATCACGCATGTTTACCCTGACGAGTCGGATGCGTCCGACGACGGTGTCGTGCTGCCGGTGGACCCCATGCACGCACACGAGCCCGACCTCTGCTTTGCGGACAGGATCGCGCAGATGGGTGGGCTTTCGATCACGGCTGAGGGCAAGAACTTGGCGATGCGGTATATGCACGCCGAGTCGGAAACCGACTCCTACGACAGGTGTAGACGGGTCTGCTGCTGGGTGTGACCCAGCTGCGACAGGGTAGCATAATGATTGGGGAATAGATTAGTGCTAAATGGGGAATAGAAATTCTATCCATTTCTGGGGAATAGATTATATGCCACATGCCATCTATCGTTTGTACTATCAACTATGAACTATCACTACTGTAGGTGTCCACCGCTCGTGTCCACCGCGGAGGTACAAGCGCAAGCGGTTCAGCGTGTGCAATATTTTGCGTCTGGCACACCCCCTTCTTCTAAACAATTTATTGCATGTAGCATGAAGCATAATTTTTTCCACCTTTCGATTCTAAAGCGTTTGAAACCGACTCCTACGACAGGTGTAGACGGGTCTGCTGCTGGGTGTGACCCAGCTGCGACAGGGTAGCATAATGATTGGGGAATAGATTAGTGCTAAATGGGGAATAGAAATTCTATCCATTTCTGGGGAATAGATTATATGCCACATGTCATCTATCGTTTGTACTATCAACTATGAACTATCACTACTGTAGGTGTCCACCGCTCGTGTCCACCGCGGAGGTACAAGCGCAAGCGGTTCAGCGTGTGCAATATTTTGCGTCTGGCACACCCCCTTCTTCTAAACAATTTATTGCATGTAGCATGAAGCATAATTTTTTCCACCTTTCGATTCTAAAGCGTTTGTATTCATTAGGAGAATACCTTTCGTTTGAGCTATCGTTTGGCCCCATCCGCAACCGCATCAGCTTAGCGTTCAGTCGCGACTGCAAGCTAAGTTGGTGCGGTGTGAGATGGTTTCAACCACTTGCGGCTTTGCATAATAGGGGTTTTCGTCAGAATCTTCTCACGAAACTTGGCAGTGATATTGTTCATAGCAATATCAGTGCACCCTCAAGAGCATATGGCAAGCCGTTGAGTATATTAAAGATGGCCGCGTGTTGGCATGATGCCTTTTGGGTTTGAAACCCAAACCCAAACATGCCAAACCGCGAAGGGCTTCCCGTGAGTTCCAGCGCACGTAACTTTGCAAAATATATTGATAAGATGTATATATTTCACATTTCTGAAGTGCAAGGTTTGCGATAGCTTGTGCGCGAAGTTAACATATTATTTCTTTGACCCAGATTTATGAGTTTGAATATCACGCTAAAATCTGTGTCAAAGAAATAGTTATACCATTTTACGCACAGACTTTCTTAGACCTTATGCTTCGAATATATCAAAGATAATATCTTGGCAATATTTCTACGCAGTTACGTGCGCTAGAACGCACGGGAAGCCGTTTGCTGTTTAGCATGTATTGGGTTTGGAAACATTCGAACCCAAGCCCAATAGATCTGCCAAAGAAATAAATTGATGGTTTTGCCAACAAGTTATCTCAGGCCTTGCACTTCTGAGAACTGAAAGATTTATATGTCTTGTAAATATTTGTGCATAGTTTCGCGCGCTATAACGCTCGGGAATTACTTTTCAGTTTGGCATGTATTGGGTTTGGGTAAACTCGAACACAAATCCAATACATCTACCAAAGAAATAAATTGATGGCTTCGTGCACAAGGCTTTTGAGGCCTTGGGCCTTTGGCAACTAAAAGATATACATCTTAGTAATACTTTTGCAAAGTTACGTGCCGGCGCTGGAACTCACGGGAAGCCCTTTGCTGTTTGGGTTTGCGGTTTACCCAAACCCATGATGTGTAGCACGCGTTTTGCGCATAGCTTACATCAGAGGTTGTGCGTTTGAGGGTGCACCAATATTGCTGTTAGCAATATTGGTGCCAAGTATCGTGCGCTAGAACGCACGAGAACCCCTCCGCTGTTTGAGTTTTTATGCGATGTGCATGAAAGTTATAAGGGCCTGTTTTGGTAAATGTTTTCCTAATTTAATTTACTCGCAAACAGTGTGGGGTATACGTGCAGTGAAGCCTTAATTTAATATTCACGGCCGTGAACTCCAGATTCGGGAGGGCGTAAACGGTACGTTTATGTCATGATGTGAGAACTGAAGTCGGCTTGGTTGCAAAGACCTGTCTGGTATAAATATTTCCAGACTGTAATACTTACAACTTAGTGTTGTCTCGCGTGTTGTCAGCTTGTCACCAAGCCTAAACTCACGATCTCACTCCCAAAGTGACCCAAAACCGTTCGATCGCCGATCGTTCGGTTTTTGGTCACTTTGGGAACACGTCTGAAAATTCTTAGGGGAAATACTTACTGTCTGATTTGTTAAATATGCAATTTTAACTAAAGGCGGAAGGTTCGTTTCTCTCCGGGAGTGTGCCCCTGTCCAGCGAATTAAAGATCTCCCTAAGATTGTTACTAATCTGAGTAATATTTTGCTTCAAAATATTCGATCACATATTCCTACTTAGTATGTGGGTACCCGTTTCGCAAAGAATGAAAACCCATAGCGCAACTATTGCGGGTTTCAAATGCTTTAAATTCCACCCGCTTCCGCCAAATGAACGCGTCAGCCCACAACGAGATGTGTGGTTGACCGTTCAGTCTGTGCACTTTGTTTAGGGAAATCAACGCATACGAAATTCTATTTTTTGCTAACGCTTCCCTCATTCGTTGCCCAGGCTCTCTTGCAAACGAGCGCGCGAATGAGGGAAGAAACGCCTAGCGGAAACGTGGACGCGGTTGACATCCGCGTTTCCGCTAGAGGTGAAATTGCACTGCCAAACGGTCAATATGTGTTTATTATGCTTATATGATATGCGTGACATGATCATGTTGTGCAGGATGCGTCCCTGTTGGGCGTGAGTCGAGTTGGCTGGCTCGAATCACGCCCATTACCCCCCTCACAAGAACCGTCCAGCATCCCAGATTCCGAACGGTTCTTGCTTCCAACCCTTTCTAATTTAAGCAGAATTGCTTGCACACTCGGTATCGTGGTCAGGAACTCGCGTAGAATTACGTATCTGGTTCAATGAAAGCCACGTACCTGGTTCACTGAAAGCCCCGTATCCGGTTCAACGAAAGCCACGTATCTGGTTCAACGAAAGCCCAGTATCTGATAGTTCAATGAAAGCCCCGTATCTGGTTCAATGAAAGCCCCGTATCTGGTTCAACGAAAGCCCCGTAATCTTGCTTGCGCAAAAACAGTTGTTCCTAACACTTATCATGTAGTCAGGGAAGATATCTTACCCCGATTGGCCGGCCCCGGGCCGAACTGAGTCGCCAAAATGAGGCCCGGGCCGAAGAGGGACCGAAAGAGAAATTGCTTTGGGGCCGAACCAATTTGGCGCAAATTTCTAAAAAATTGATGAAAATCTTGCGATTTTTGCATTTTCCCATACTTAAGATTAAAATTTTCGCGCCTGCGGCGGGCATTTTTGTAGTTCGGACCGGGCGGGTCGAAGACGGGCCGAAAGAATTTTGGATTTGGGGCCGTACCAGCTCACCGGAAGATATCTTCCCTGCATGTAGTCAACTGTACAAGGGAACCGTGGAAAGCAAGGGCAACGCACCTTTCATTTTTGATGGAGAATCTTTTACCGTGTCCTCTTTCTTGAATAGAGGACAATAAAAGGCATACCATCAGTGTGTTCAATAGTACAACGACACCCGCCGTTGTCGCAAGAAAGGCACACCCTGCTGTACTTTTTCGGAGGCTTCCTCATGTTTGCAATAACCAAGTCAACAGGTGGGGTGGGGGGGAAATAATACAAACGGTGATACTAGACGCATGTGCGTGTGCCACATAATCTATTCCCCAGAAATGGACAGAATTTATATTCCCCGATTAGCACCAATCTATTCCTGGAAAACCTTTTTTCCTTGCGACAATGAGGATGCAGTGCGGCATCCCCCGGCGGCACCTCGACAGGGATGCGGTACACGGCCTTGGGGGTTTGGCCGCTCTTCGGCAATTGTTGTAATGGCGTGTGCACTCTTTTGTGTTTGCGCCACCGCGGCGCCACTCTCCGCTGCGGCTCTTGGCGAGGCATGCGCGCCGGGCTATGCCGGCCTGGAGGTCGGTGGTGCTGATGAGACAACCACCAACACATCTCCGTTGACTTTTGCAACTTTGACATGCTACGAGGCCAGCTTAAGCACTGCGGTACCGGCTGCTATTCCACCGCGCCGGCACAGCCGGTACCGTGCTCGGCAGGGGCTTCATTGGGCGCCCCCTTTACCACTCTTCGATGCTCCATCGTCACCGGATTATTCGCCGGAACTCACTGCAGACGGGGAGGAGGGGGGAGGTTCACCAAGCGGCGATCGAGACTTTTCAGATTTCTTCTATGACTCTACGAATGATTCAATCGGCAGCTTCGCTTTATGGCACTATCACTGTTCTGCGGGCTGGCAAGGCAAAGCAACCACCGACTAGTGGCTAGGAAGTACAGCATACCGCTCCTGCACAGTGAATTTGACCGTAGCTGTATGTGCAGAGGGGTCCGATGACGGGCCGGTTTTAGGTTTTCAACTCTTGACTGGGAACAACCCTGCCAGAAAGGACAGGCCTTCCCCTAGAACTCAGTTTCCACCGCTCTAGATGGTGTTTGTTCAGGGGTTACAACTTCGGCTGGCCGTTCACCACACTAGGTGGTGTGCTGGAATAGTCACACTGATTGATTATGTGACTCTTCCCGTAGTAGTGCCTGTGACTGTCACCCGAACCAGAACCCTAACTGTTTATGCCCATATAACGGGCTAACTTATCAACTTTAATACATTCTGATAGGCCGACCACTGAGTGAACATATCCCGGTCTTAGGAATATATCCAACATCTGTCTCTCTGATCTCAGTCTACTGCTAATTTCCCGCCTAATTACAGTATTCGATCAGATGACGCATGGCATTCAAATACCTCCTGGAACATGGACTAAGGATGTTCCACCCACATCATCGCGGACAAGAGCGTGCACAACGCCCCCTCCTCGTTGTCGCCTCGGCTTCACGAATGCATCATGCGTGTGCGAATAGCCAACGGTATATGCCGTACGATGCCGCCACATATTTTCGACCCCCGCTGCAATAAAACGGCAGAGCCTACAATACGTCGAGCTTGAGTCAACTGTGTTTCGAGCCGACGATCCAGATATATACCATATCGGGGTGTATCTGCTACATCGGTGGGTGAAGACAATACCTCCCCGACCCTGCGGTTCAACAATAAGAGCACGCCATCTTGTAGATGTCACAAGCCGCATGCGTACAATAAGTGGAACGCCGTTGAATGAATTGGCACCGTCGAGTCCCCGTTCCACGATCGCTTTACTGATCGACACCAATACGGATTTTTGCATCGTGCTGTACATGTACACACACCAACACGAAACGCTTACATCCTCGCCGTGAACGACAAAAGGGGTTGGAGAGGGTCCTGGTCGTTGTGGAGAACGAGCCTCGTCCTGGTGACAACGGCGACATTGCGCGAGAGGAGAATGGAAATCGCTTCACAAAATAAGCCCGCCGCCGGATAGGGGCCAGATATATGCGTACGATCGATAACGACCAAAGAGATCCAGATAAGACGACGAGAACGCTTTCTCGGTAGTTGATCCTCAACTCATGCTGTGAGCCAATTAAGCCGGAATTACGGGTGACCTCAATCATGCATGCGCTCGTTTTGCGTCGTCATCACTCGAACGTAGTTTTCGCTCCATTCGATTTCATCGTCCAGCAACATGCGAGCGTCAGCCGTGCGCGATATCCCGTCGCGGTTGATTGGTGCCGCCGTGTTCATCCGCAGTTTCGTTGTGCGCCGCCGCCGTGTGCTGGCCGGGAATAGGGGGGGGGTGAGAGTCAAACGATGGAGAACTCGGGCGTTGGGTCTAAAATTTACCCAATTGCTGCCTTGGAACCTTGGATCGGAGCATACGATAGGGGCATAGGGCCGTCTGGGGTCTCGTTCCGTCCGTGGGGCGCGGTTGGGGGAATCACGGGGAAGCCGATTTCCCCCCCACTGTATGGGGGCCTGCTTCTCCTTGCGTCACCCCTCACTGTGTGTGGCATGTGTCACCCGTGACCGTGTCCCCGTCACGTTAGCCTTCTCTATTCAGACAGTCCGTATGTCTGTCTCTCTAGTTTTATGTTATCACCGTTACGAGCACCCGGCCCTGTGTGTTTTCTGTGTCTCACTGCCTACATATTCACCCGTTACGTATATATAGTCATTTCATCCTTTTCATAAGGTTATCGGTCCCGTACCGCGCTAGTGGTGCTCACTGCATTCAGCTCGCTTCGGCCTCAACGCCGATTCTACTCCGTATTTTTATCCGTCAACTGAGTGGGCTCAGCATCTCCGTTACCGTTACCGTCTTTGCCCGTTCAAGTACTCCGCCTACCGTTTGTGATTGGTGGTTTGCTTATCCGTTCTTATCCGTTCCAACTTTTACCGTAATTCTGGCATCCTACTTCGTTCCAGGCATGTCTCCCCAACGTCCTTCAACACTCTGGCCAGCAGCGCCTCTGCTGCCGGATAACTGGTTTACCGTACGACGTTTTTGACGTCACCACCGTTTTCCTCGTCGAATTTTACCCTAATTTGACCCCTACATCGTCCGATTCCGTTAATTTTACGGGAAGTTACGTTATCGCCATCGACCCAAACGTCCACTCAACTTTCTGACCAGCAGCACCCCTTCTGGAGTGAATACGAGTTACTGTACGACGTTTTTGACTTGACCTCCGTCTTCCTCGTCAAATTTCACCCCAATTTGACTTCTCCATCGCTTGATTTGGTTAATTTTTCGAGGAATTACCTTTCACCCACGAAACCCTATCGACGCGCCTTCCAGATTTTGCAGCCGCAGAGATCATGGCCTCGCTACGCCAGCGTGCGCGCATGGCCGCAGTTCGGTCTGCACTGGACTTGCTTCGACGACAACATCTTCCCTTTGATTGTGGTCTGGTGGTGCCTGGTGGAGTGGTGGTGCTTACACACCAAGCACCAAGCTCGAGTCCATCGCGTTCGCCATCGACAACGAGTGCTTTGACTCCTTCGACTTCGTCCCTCTCATGAGGAACGTAATTATTTCCCCCAACAGTCGCGGCGGGACCAGCCGCGTGCCCCGCGGGTCCAGCGGGGTACCGACAACGGCAGATTGGGGGGAAAACAGAGCGTTCCTTCGTGTGTCACACCTCGGCGTCTACGTGGCACGGTGGGGATCCAGTACTCTGTACGGCACCAGAATCGCCATCAATAGCCAGAGTAGCTCAACGGCAGAGCGCTCGTCCGGTATGCGAGAGATCACGTGCTCGATCCCGGCCTGGCTCACCCCTTTTCGGGCTTCTGGACTAGCGGTACAGTTTCTGTTTCCCCATCAGGTTATGGGCCCACCACGCTTCCGCTGCGCATCGCGGTTGTGTGGTTGTGACACGTAGACACTTCAGAGTGAGGTTGTGTCATGAGAAACGTAATTATTTCCCCCAACAGTCGCGGCGGGACCAGCCGCGTGCCCCGCGGGTCCAGCGGGGTACCGACAACGGCAGATTTGGGGAAAAACAGAGCGTTCCTTCGTGTGTCACTCCTCGGCGTCTACGTGGCACGGTGGGGATCCAGTACTCTGTACGGCACCAGAATCGCCATCAATAGCCAGAGTAGCTCAACGGCAGAGCGCTCGTCCGGTATGCGAGAGGTCACGGGCTCGATCCCGGCCTGGCTCACCCCTTTTCGGGCTTCTAGACTAGCGGTACAGTTTCTGTTTCCCCGTGAGGTTATGGGCCCACCACGCTTCCACTGCGCATCACGGTTGTGTGGTTGTGACACGTAGACACTTCAGAGTGAGGTTGTGTCATGAGGAACGTAATTACTTCCCCCAACAGTCGCGGCGGGACCAGCCGCGTGCCCCGCGGGTCCAGCGGGGTACCGACAACGGCAGATTGGGGAAAAAACATAGCGTTCCTTCGTGTGTCACTCCTCGGCGTCTACGTGGCACGGTGGGGATCCAGTACTCTGTACCGCACCAGAATCGCCATCAACAGCCAGAGTAGCTCAACGGCAGAGCGCTCGTCCGGTATGCGAGAGGTCACGGGCTCGATCCCGGCCTGGCTCACCCCTTTTCGGGCTTCTGGACTAGCGGTACAGTTTCTGTTTCCCCATGACCCTCCACTCCCTTCGCCCTCGCCTTGCACCCCACCTCTTCACCATCTAGTGGTGTGTGGTGATGTTGCCACGCCCACTTCGCCCCTCACCATCGTTCCTTTCGAGCCATTCCCAATGCGCTCAATCGCGCCCCCTTACCGCATTTTTCACCTTCCACCTCCCCACCCCCTTTTCATCGACGCATTCGCTCTGGTGGTGCCAGGCTACTTTTGGCTTTGGCACCGCACAGGAGTTGGTTGATTCGTCGTCTGGATGCCCCTCGACATCTTCGAGGAGACCGCCGCCACCACTTAGTGAATACGCGGCCACATCGCAACCGACATGTTGAGTGAACTAGTCTAGACCTTAGCCGCAATTATCTTGCGGGGTGACACCGCATCTTGCCAGCTGTTAGCTAGCTGCAATAGTCCCTTGAACTCTGACATTAAGTGACATTGGGTTTAGGTTTTAGGGTTTGCTTGCTCTGGGATTACCACTCACACCTTCGGGGTGAGGTGGTGTCACGGGGAAGCCGATTTTGCTGGAAATGACACCCTGACTAGTTCGTATGTGCAGTCAGGTGTCACATTCAGTGTGTCATCTTCGGTGATCAGCTTGTGTGACAAACTCAGTATATATGTCTATTATCTGAGTTTATCTTGGTTCGTTGTTTCACCGTCGGCAGCGTTCCCCCTCGTGCACTGCTGAGTTTCCAGCAGGTTATGGGACCACTTCACGTTTGCGTGTTGTGTATTTTAGCGTAGAATTTTATTTATTTTCATCATATCTTTCGGGGGAGTGTGTCCACGCCTTGTGGCTCACTCAGATTCGGATTCTTCGCTCAAAGCTTTGAACTCGCGGTTTGCGAGGGAATTAGACGGAGTGGTGCTCTACGGATTTTCTTGGGTTGTTTCCACACTTATTTTCGTTATATTCTATGGATCCTTCTCAGATTTCTTCGAGTGAAGAGCTCCTAGCTCTTTTGGATTCTATTGACACTGGTTTTGCGAGAGTCTCGACTCTCAAGAGGTCTCAGTTGATCTCTTTGTGCACTTCTATGAGCGAGGCTATTGCGCATTTCCGCTCGCCGCAGGTTTCTACGCACAGTTGGACCGCAGACCCGCCGATCATTTTGGAGATCATTGTTTCAGGGGGCACACAGGTTGGTGGTGCTATTTCCGATGATTTTGCGGGTTCCGTTGTTTCTTTCTGTGAGACAGGCGTCGGAGATTCGCCAGTACTTTTGGCAAGTAAATCAGTTTCCACTCAGATTACTTCCACTAGACCCTCACCTAGTATCCCTAGGGTGAGAAGCGCGCGCGCACAGGCCCCTCATGTGCGTCGTGAAGTTCATTACATTCACGCGCCCCCTATGCCTGGGCCTCCTTCTGTGGACATCGAGGACCGGCATTTTGAGCAGTATGACAGTAGTGAGGAGGATGAATCGGAGTACCCCCCTGGGTATTACGATGATTCAGACAGTTGTGAGGAAGTAGAGGAGGAGCAAAATGGCCACTTGGCCGCTCCGCATTTTTCGTCCGATCGATTGGAACAGGATGAAACCCTGGACACAGGTTTCCAGGGCGACTCTTATGGCGGAGTTTTAGAGCCCCCTGTTGGGGATGAATTTTTACCGCAGAATGATTTTTCAGTTGGCACTGTTTCCTATGTAACAGATGCTATTCCTGAGAACGAAAATTTAGAGCATTACGAAGAGTACACTGCTGAAGAGTGGGCTGCCTGGGAGGCCGAAGCCCATGCATCTTTCGACACTGGTGGTGCTGGATTTTATGATGAGTATGAATATTTTGAGAACTCTGCTTCCGATGATTATTCTGATGGTTCTTATTGATCTTTAAACAGACAGGCGGTGCTCCCTTTTGCTATTCTCCACCACTTGTTGTAGTTTTGGACCGAAGAATGTTGTATTATTTCTCACCACTTGCGGGCAGCTTTTCAAATTAAGACGAGCAATTTACAGGCAGGAGACCTTTGCAGTTCGCAGAATTAAAAGCTAAACCGACAGGCAGACTTATTTTTTACATTCTCCATCACATGCAGACAGGCGAGATCTGTGGGAGCACCCACCACTAGCTGGCAAGGACGCATTTTGACCGATCAGATTTTATTTTAGCGAGATCTCTAGCTTTAGCAAGTATCATATTTTTTTGCTTGAGCTCTCATCGACCACTTGTGACTTTTCTAGCTTCTAGGCTTAACAATCTTGCATCTTACACTGTAAGCCTAGTAGCTAGGGTGGTGTGTTGTCACAAGCTGTCCACCTCAGATGAGGTCGTGTGCTGGAAATGACACCCTGACTAGTTCGTACAGTCAGGTGTCATATTCAGTGTGTCATCTTCGGTGATCAGCTTGTGTGACAAACTCAGTATATATGTCTATTATCTGAGTTTATCTTAGTTCGTTGTTTCACCGTCGGAAGCGTTCCCCCTCGTGCACTGCTGAGTTTCCAGCAGATTTCCCCCCCACTGTATGGGGGCCTGCTTTGCTGGAAATGACACCCTGACTAGTTCGTACAATCAGGTGTCATATTCAGTGTGTCATCTTCGGTGATGTGCTAGGAGGCAAGCACAAGAGCAAGAAAAACGGCTAAGTACAAAACGCAAGAGTACTCAGTACGGAGTACAGTAGGACCGATCAGAATGATGTTGATGTGAGGTGCCTAGCCTGTTGTACGGAGTACTCAGTACAGTTGAGTTATGGAGAGAGTTCCTGAATGCATAAGAACTCTAAGTGTAACCAGTTTCGGGGATGAGAACTGAACTGAGAATTGTAAGCCGTAACTGCTGTAAAAAGCATAGCTATAAAGATTTACGAAACCGAAGTCTTGTAGTAATAACTTGAAGGATTTACGAAACCGAAGTCCGATAGTTGACCATACGTAAGCATACCTCGTGCGGTCGTTTAATAAGTGTAGAATAGTATAAGCCCGAAAGTGTAAAGAAGAGAAGAAACTGGAGTGGTAGCCTCCTACAAAATGGTAATTGGATCGTTTTTACCGGTCGCTTCCTGAAAATTTCTGTTTCTGCGTATTCTGATTGCACCCCCCTTGCGTGGTGCCTTTCGCCCGGCGTTTTGTTTTGCGAAATCGAGAACAGTGTGTCGTGCGTTTCTGCTTCGTGTTGGTGGGTGCGTGGTTGTGGGATTCAGGTGCTCTAGGAGTGGAATTCTCCGAGTGCTTTGATCCGCGACGTAGTTTGGTACGACTACCTAGCAATGAAGGAGGTGGCTTGGGGCCCTTGGTCCTCCCTCCCCTTTGCGAATGTACTTTGAGTCTGTCCTCGAAAGGGACGGCTGCCCTGACGTGGCGTTGTAGCGTCCTTTGCGTATATGCAATTTGGAATTTGCGTGTATGACTTTGGAATTATTTTTACTTTTGCGAACGAAAACGTGTTTTGCGTAGATTCTTTCTTTTGATCTAGGATGTTTTGTCGTGCGCTTTGGGCGGCGTGTCGGTTTGGCTGCGGGTTGGTGATGCCGGGTTTCAAGTGTTCTTGAGGTTCCGATCTCCGGGTACTTTGGGCCGCGAGGAGATTCAGGCGCGCTTCTGCCCTAGCATGTTTCTTGTTCACGCATAACGCTTGAGCTCGTGTCACGAGCGCACAGTTGCGCAGGTCGGGCTTGGGATTTGGGATCGCGTGGATTTTTCGGCGGAACCGACCCTTCGCGGCGGGAGCGCTGCGCGATTTTTTTAAAATTGTGCGGCCTTTGCTGAATTGACCCCGTGTTTCTCAATCTCGGGTGGCCTAGGGCTTGCGCCCTCTATACTCAGGAGTTGCCGCGCTTCGGCCGGTTTGACCACTCGGCTCGTGCCCGAGTGGTGAATTTCTGGGTGCGGCGTGTGCTTGTTGCTTTGCATGGGCGTAAGTGCGTTCACTACGTTAGTTGGTTGGCACGTCACGGCCTAGGTCACGGCGGTCCCCGGGATGAGCGTCGGGATGAGCCGTGCCAAGCGCGTGGCTTCGCGGTGCGCGGTGCGTATGGCTCAGCGGCGGGCTTGGGATCGGGCGGCGTGGTTCGTTCTGCGGCTTCAGGTGTTGCGGGATGTCCGTGTCGGGCGCGACCGTTGCGTGGTTTGGCTTAGGGGTCAGGAGATGCGGGATCGGGCGGCGGGTTTGCGGGCGTGGCGGCGGGCGGCGTTTTTCGTTGCTAGGCTTGGGTTTTTGCGAGTGGCGTCCCGTGGGATTGTGCGCCGTGCGGTCTTGCGCCTGTCCGAAGGGGGGGGAGGTACCTCAGATCGGACGAGCGCAGAGCGCACTCGGCGTGCGGCCACGTCACCGGTGCTACCTTTAGGGGAGCGCGTGACCACAGCCACTGCGCGAGCGCTGCCCTAAGCGAGGCGTGCGGCCACCTCGGCGTTGCCCCTAGCGAGGT
>LGRX02015253.1:0-25958 GCA_001247695.2 Cymbomonas tetramitiformis
GGCAATGCCACCCGAGGATGGCGGACGCCCTGGTACAGCTGAAGCCCCCCGACAAGCAGCCACCCGACCTGCTGCTGGTGAAGCGAGCGCCCCCTCCACCACTTGGGATAGCAGTCACGTGTCCGACCAACGCCTACTAGACTTGGCGCGCCAAGCACACAGCACGTCGGACATCGTGAAAGAGAGGCAGAGCATCCGTTCCGTCTTCACCTTAGAAGACTTGCAGATGCCAACGACGACGGCGGGGAAATGGCACAAAGAGCCAGAACGGAGGTCAGACGTGCTTCTCGCACGCATGCGCCGCCTTGGAGTGGCGCTCGATGCCAGGAACAGGGTGTGCGGTGTGCCGGCACCCTACGGGGAGACTGGATCGTCTGACGTCCTCCTCAGTTGTGATGAAGGGCAGGACGTGGTGATGGAGGAACCGGACACCAGAAGCCGTACTGATCGGTGGCGTAGCGGCAACTTGGTAGGTGGCGCTGGGACAAACGGTAACCAGGTTAACCACGACATGAGGGACCTGTTGGCGGCGGATCTCAATTGCCCACTGCAGCAGCTGCCGGAGTGCACGCTGATGTCCGGCCTGATGGCATTTGGGGAAATGTTCTGCGGATCGGTGCCCTCCCCGGCTGAGAAGGAATACTGGGAGGAGGCGAAGGAGAACCAGGACATCGTTGTGGAAGATGTCGTAGAAGCTCTGGAAAAGACCCACCTTGTGGCGGACGAAGAAATGAATACGCCTACAGAGGATATGCTTGATCTGCCAGACTTCTTGTTTGAGGTATGCAACCCGCCCTGCCCATACTGGCACCGAAATGTTTCCCCTGTAACCCACTAACGATGCGTGAGCGAGATAGAGCGTAGTAATATGACGGGGAGCGCTGGTGGTGTGACTGCCATTGTAAGCAGGAGTTGGCAGTGCTGGTGGAAATGAATACCGAAGTCAGTATCGCGACGGAGTCCGTGCAGGGCATTGTGCTGGCCCTGCAGCCTGAGCCCGACCCCGCGATCACGTTGTGTGTGACGGACGTGCCAAACCTAGCAGCAGGAAAGCAGTCGCAACCGCTGGTCACGCACGGGAAGGCGAGTCAGAACGGGGTGACCGTGCAGGAGGCCGTATGGTACTTCATGGATATGAAAAGGCGACAGAGGTGGACTGATGACCATTTCGACACCTTCCTGAAAGTCCTGAAGATGCTCCTGGGCGGCAATACTTGCAACATGCCGGGATCGCTATGGCACATGAGACGGGCGCTCGGTGCGGAGAGCGTATGGGACTATGCGATACACGTGTGTCCCAAGTTCCACCGCAATTTCGCATGGCAAAACGGGGAGGGAAAGCCCGGGAAGAGGGTGCAAGAGGTATGCGGCGTGCCCACGAAGCGTGGGGCGGATGGCGAGCCCACGGAGTGGTGCACGGAGGAGAGGTACGACGTTGTTAAAACGGCGCGCGGGGAGGAGTATCGTCCCAAGGAGTACTACTTCTATTTCACCGTGAAGCGGCTGGTGCGCCGCTGGATGATGGACCCCGACTTTGCTAAGCAGCGTGCGAGTCCCACGGCCAGAGCTCCCGAAAACGCTTGTGTCATGAGCAGCCCGCACGGGCTACGAGTAAACGAGCACCCTAGCGTCGGTGGCAGACTACTGCGTGAGACGCCGAGCGGGAACCAGGAGAAACCAGGGGTATTACGAACTGGGATGGGCATCGAATATGGAGAGGACGACGGGCAAGCAAAGAAGCATGACAAACAGTGCGACCCGTGCCGATGTCCTTACTCCTTGTAACGGACGAGTGCCGCGGCTGATCGTATACGAACGTTGCCGATGGGCGATGCGAGATGGGTGAAAGGACCGCAACTGACTAGCGCGTTGCCATCGCAGGAATTGGTCCACGCGGTTCGGCGCGTTGCGAAGTGCGGACCTTCCTCCCAAGGTAGGTAGTGCGTAAAGCCCAACCCGCGGTGAACATCTACACGAGTGTGTGCGCACGGAGGTGTGACGCTCCAGCGCGGCTTGAAGAGATCATAGGCTATTGCGCTTGACTGCGTGTGCAATGGAGGGTATCCGCAGGAACGTGTGAAGATGAAGCACTGCGGTGTGATCTCGATTGCCCCTGGCCCACGTCAACACTGGAAGGACGTCGACGTGTTGCTAGAACCCATGATGGAAGAGCTGAAACAACTGAGTAAGGGCCATGCCGATGCTGACCAAACCCCTTTCAGGGTGTATGGCGGGTACTTCCAGGTGTGGCATGAACAGTTCAGCGTGTTCCTGATGTTATGCTACTGCGATACGATTGCGCGTAACGACTTGGGGAAGTTCGCTCCCGTGGCGGCAAGGCGCAACGACTTCAAAAGCATCTGGGAGGCCACTAAGGGCCCTAACGGAAATGGCATGTACTGCTTGGGCTATGCGAACCCCATCTCGCAGACATACTTGGACGAAGGGGAGGTGTTGTATGCCAATGATCCGAGTGTGTGGTTAACCAAGGAGGACCACAAGGAACTGGTGAGGCTGACCGCGGAGGATGGTGTGGATCCGATGCGGACCGGCCGATATGCAGCCGGGCCGTTAGAGCAGCTGGACTACTTTGACGCCATCTACGGGTACGTGCTGCCGTTCATGCACATGATGTGTTACGGCGTCATCAAGAAGTTCCTGAAAATGCTGCGAAACAAGGTGAACAAATGCCCAAACACGTGCTATTTCTCACCCATGCAACTGAAGCAGTTGCAGGCCAACGGAAAGGGACTGACCGCGCCGCATGACATGCACCGGGAGTACCAAGACTTCGTGCAATACGCGGGTGAGCACCCGGATCTAACCACGGATACCGACACCCATCACCTTGCATGTGCCTTGTTTAGTAGGAACGGGCGTGGCAGATGCGCCAACCTTATTCCCCCGGTCCGCGTGCAACCATGTTTGTGTGCACCGGCAGGGAATGGCCACACCTACTAACCGTAGGGATGAATGCTACTACAACCAGGTACATATGTATGCACTGTTGTTAGTTTGTTGGTGTCTGACCGCGAAGGGTCTGAAAAACCGTGTATCTTTAAGAGGAAGATGGGAAGATAGTGAAAGAGAGTCTAGTGTGTGGCATCTCGGACTTTCACCGAGAACCTCCAAAGTAACCGATAGGTTTGGCGCTCTAGAAGTTGAGCTAATGCCACTAGAAACTATCAAACTGAAAAAACTGTAGCCTACATCGTAGGGTTGCGAAGTGAGAACCCATTTTCCCGATAAATTACTCAAACCATACGAATGATGTGTGGCTTCTATTCGTATGGTTTGAGTAATTTATCGGGAAAATGGGTTCTCACTTCGCAACCCTACGATGTAGGCTACAGGTTTTTCAGTTTGATAGTTTCTAGTGGCATTAGCTCAACTTCTAGAGCGCCAAACCTATCGGTTACTTTGGAGGTTCTCGGTGAAAGTCCGAGATGCCACACACTAGACTCTCTTTCATTATCTTCCCATCTTCCTGTTAAAGATACACGGTTTTTCAGACCCTTCGCGGTCATCTCCGGTTGGTGTCATTTCATACGCGGGGAGGATGCACCGGTTGCCTAAGATCTGTAAAAGGCTCGCTGTTGCAGGGAACTACACCATGGAGGACATGCTGAACTTTATCTTGATTTTCAGTCCGATGGTGTTCATGGATGTTCTGAAGAACTTGAATCCGGAGTTGGACAAGGCTTGGTGGACTTTGCGGCGGGCGGTGCTCTACTTTATGAGAGAGCCTGCAATAGGATTGTGTGGGGACCTCCAGTCCCGTGCGGAGCCCCGGAAGGAGGCCGGGAAAGAGCTGTGGGCCTTTGCGGTGATTGTGGAACAGCAATGCCCCATGAACATGTTGACGTTGAATCTGCGCATGGCGGTCGTTCACTTGTGCAAGCAAGAGGAGGAAACCGGCGTGGTGAGCAGCACCAACGAGCTCTGGGTCGAGCGTCTCCTGGGCGACAGCAAGGGGGTGGTGCCAGCCCCGGTCGGAGGTAAGGCGATCGACACGTGCATAGCGAACGCGTATCTCACGAAAGAGGCGGTGGACGACATGGCGTGGAGCTACGAAGGGATCCGCTTCCTTCCGGACATGCTCACGGAGATGGCCATGGCCAAGGGCGGCGAATACCATGATTCTGGGACCACCCGGGCTGACGATTCCTCCAAGGTGTGCCATCTCCTTGACACCGGCCACTATCTCGTCCGCGACGGTGTACCAACCGCTGCGTTGGCAAACGAGGAGGGGGGTCGTCTGCACCGGGAACTGGTGGGGTGCGTCCGATCCCTTTTTAGCGATCATGCAAGCCCTTCCCTGGATGCAGCCATGGACGTCCTTCGATTCTCGCGCATGCGAAGAGGCGATGAAGACTTCACATCCCGGGTTTACACCCGGGCAAAAACGCGTATCTCCTTCAACGTGGCTTTGAGTACATGCGCGGCCGACACTTTTGAGTACGGCACCGTGGAGGCTTACTACTTGATCTTCCTGAAGCGTTCCGCCGAGAACTCCGCCGCCAACGACACCGTGTGCCGCCTGGCTATGGTGACCGCCTACCCCACTGTTGAGGACCTTACCATGAACAGCCGGGGCGTGTATGTGTGCAACGAGGCAGAAAAAACGTACACTTCTCCTACCGGTAAGCCGTCTCGAAACCAAGGTCATTATCCATCGCCCACCTGGAAACCGCGTACCTCTACACGCCACTTACCTATGGCCGGGGATGAAAGCGGTACGTTGCAAGAAGCAATAGCGCAAGCTACCTCATGAGCTCCGCGCAGCAATCGAAGGAGGACACCGAACGCCAGCGCAGCTTCATCAGCTCCGTCCAATTGCTCTGTGTAGCTAGCGAATGCCTGCTTGCCACATGGAACGAATCTGTTCCAGTGGTACTTTTAGTAGCATCGGCAGTCCCTCTTAGCATGCCACGTGGAACAATCTGGAATTTCTGTTAATAGCTAGTGGTGCTAGTGTTAATAGACATGCCACGTGGAACAATCTGGAATTTCTGTTAATAGCTAGTGGTGCTAGTGTAAATAGACATGCCACGTGGAACAATCTGGAATTTCTGTTAATATCTAGTGGTGCTAGTGTTAATAGTCATGACACGTGGACGATCCGGTCAAATCTGTTAATTTATGACCGTTTACAGTCAGCCAAGTGTTAGTATCCGGTAAAACTGTTAATCCGAGTGCCACGTGTATGATTCCTATTAAAAGTGTTAATTTTCTGTTAATATTCCTTACATGTGTAACGATCTCGCGAGGGGGGCCTATTTCAACTCCCTCCGGCACCCCTCCGATTAAGTGTTAACATTCTGTTAAAATTGTGTTAATTTAACATTCTGTTAACATTCTGTTAACAATCTGTTAACATGAATTATATAATTCCTTAACTTTCGCCCAAGCCAATCATTATCTACCACCGGGATTTATAACACCACTATTAACAGTTCCTACCCGTTAACACTTTTTAACACATAATTAACACTTTTTAACACTTTATTAACAGAAATCCTCAGTGGTGTGGGGGCGTGACGGCTCTGCACTGACCCCCATGCTGGGAAAGGACTCTGATATATGTTGCGACATACTGGCTGCTGAGCTGATCAGATCGCACACTGGGTGTGGCAAAAGCCACAGGTGAGCAGAAGGTAGGAAGTGCTCGCCTTTTATTTATTCAGTGTCGCTTTCGTGAAGGGGGGAAGGAGGAGGAGAAGGTGTAGGGCTGACTTCTGGAGACGGTGGAGCGTCGGCCAAGGTTTCACCAGGAAGCACCGGTATTGCTGGGTGGTAAGGGTCCGGGTAGTTGAAGACAAAAACCGTGAACCCCTGGTAGTACCACTCACGGTAGTGGCGCGCTGGTGGGATAGCCAGGGTGTATGCTGTCCAGGCGCTCAGTTGTCTTCCACCTCGTCGTCTGAAGAGGAGGGTGAAGGTGGGAGGGGGCCCTCTGGGGAGTTATCGAAGGCTCCTGCTGGTGGGAAGGTGGGGTCTGGTTGAAATAACCACTTGAGGGGTCCCTGTTTCCACCACTCTCTTCTGTGCTTTTGTGGGGAAACTGCCATACACTGGCGTACTCAAAATTTCGCCAGGGCTCCGCGACACAGATTTCAAGTGCCTAAGTATGCAGGCAGAGGTCAAGAAACTGCAACCGGAAAGCTCAGCAAGGTCCCAGAAGGTAACCGGACTTCGTACACTCCAGAAATATTCCAGCCAGAGAGTAAACCAGAGGTGTCCAGAAACTGTCCAGGAACTGTCCAGAAACCACTAAAAGCGCTGTTTTGAGTGGCTTTCCCAACTGCTGGTGGCCGTGAGGGCGGTATTGAGGGGTTCTAGGCTGTCCTATGGGGTCTGGGGAAGGAGTTTTTGGTGGTGGGGGCTACTGTGGAAGGTTTTGGGGTAGGCTGAAAACGGGCTAAAACGGCTATTTTGGGCTGTTTTTGGCTGTTTTTGGCTGTTTTTCGCCTTTTTAAGGCTCTAGAAAGTGAGTTATGAGGTTTTCCTGGCTACTATAAACCGGGGAAACCCTTTAGGGTGCTCCCTGACGGTTGTTTGTAGCCTGGGGCAGACTTGGAGTTTAAGATCGGAAAACGAATCTTGACTTTTCTGAGCCTGGTTGGGCCCCCACTGTTAAGGGAACGTTATACTGATGTTTTGTGACTTTTGGGAGCAGTATATGGATTCCTTCTTTGAAAAAAAATGGCTTTTCTGACGTAAAAGTTGCGCAAAGTTTCCCAAAAGTATGAGTCTCCCCCCGCAGTATAACGGAAGTTACGGTAACGCCGTGGTTGAACGCGCGGAGGTGTTCAAGTAACGCTCATTGATACCAATTGTGCCTGGGGCACTACGACAGATGCTCGGAAATATGTTTTTGATTGAACGTGCAAAGGTACACAATTCGGATTTTATAATATACTGGATCAGGGCCAGATTGAGGTACAAACGATAATTCGGTTCCGAGTTCTGAAGGCTAAACACTTCTCAAGTGCTCTACTTATTCACTCGTCACTCAGGTTGCAGGGTCAACCACTCGAGAGCCGATGTCACACTTCTGGCAGATATATAGTGCTGAGGTAATATATATCTAACTGGAGAGATAACCCCTGAGTTAAGGGTTACGGAATCAGAACGATAAAGTGTGTCTTGATAAAAAGAGGTATACACATAAATACTAACGGGTGTTTCCCGTCTACTGGTGACGGTCACCCAGCCTACTATAGGAAGTGACAGGTGACAGTCTTTACTGTCGGTGTGTCACATCCAGCACACCACCTAGGGTGGTGACCGGAGCTAGTAGTGAAACGAAGCAAACAAACTCCCTACTCAACTTCAGGAGGAAACTGTAGCACAACTGGGGGCCTGTACTCTTGGTCAGGGCGGTCCCAGGTCACAGCAAGATTGTCAGATACTGCTAGCTGTTACTTTGCTAAAACCCTAAACACAGCTCAAATTCAGAGAGCTCCTCTGCACATCTAGCAAGCTACACAGCTAATCTCTAGGCAGGCACGGCGTGATTAATCTCAGCCACTTGAAGTCCTCGGAGCTGGTGGTCCGGCTCGGAGCAGCGTGATTGTGAAGCAGTTGTCGGCCTCCGGGGCCGGCGGTGGATCATTTGTAGAAGAAATTGACGAATTCTCGATCACGGGGGGCTGCACTGCACCGGGGTGCTGCCAAGCGCTGCCCGACGGTGGGGCCTCGTCATCCGAAGACGACGCCGGCGACAGTGGAGGACCGTCCTCAAACAGCTCGGCAGGCGGCGGCGGCCCGGGATGCCACGGCATCGGAGCCATATAGAGGCCCTGCCGTCTCTGCTCCCGCCGGTGGCGACGAGGCGGAATAGCACACGGCATGCCACGATCCACGTCAGTTGTCGAAGCGCCCGCAGCCGGGACTGCTGAGGCAGCCCACGTAGCACCACCGACCGGTGGAGCCGCGCATGTGCGCGCATCGGCACCACCGACACCGGCAACGGCGTGCGGTGCGGCGGTGGCACAAATTATAAAGAGTGCGCACACCAAGGAGGAAGTGAGGAGAGACCTCGCGAACCTCGGAATGCCGTTCCCGCAGCCGTACCGTGGCCGCGGCGGTGTCACCGAGGCATCTTCGTCGTCATCGTTGCTCGTGGCGTAAGTCGCGGGCTTGTAGTCGATCACGCGTTCCGGCCCCTCAACCGCGGAAAGCAAATTCATGCTCGGGGCCGGCTCATCGGGCACCAACGCAATCCCCGTGCTCTCAATGAAGTCGGCAAACGTGCGGGTGACAGGAGGGCAGAAGGGGTTCGGCGGACCGGTCCATTCCTCCTCGGACTCCACTGACGCGGGCGGTGAGTGTGCGGGCGGCTCCGACACCACCGGCAAGTCGGCAGTGAAGGTGTTGACGTTGAATGTCGAATCCCCAGCCGCGCGCGCCAACTCGGAGAACTCGGTGACGGCGGACACGAGGGCCTCACCGTCCTCCTCGCAGAACGAGCACGCGGAGAGGTCGGCGAAGATGTCCGGCTTCCCGCCCGCTAGCATGCAAAGGGCGTCGAACTCTTCGGCGTCGTCGTGGTCGATGGCATGTTGAAATCTCGCGGCCAATACCGAGTTCTCGGCCTCCTCAGCGAAAGCGTAGGCCGAGAGCCCGGTCCGGCCCCCGTTCGGGCAGTCTCGATGCCAATGCCGCGCCTTGCCCTTCGCGCACACCTGATTCTGGCAGTACGGCACGGTTGCGCCGGTGTCGCGATGGAAGGCCACCTTCTTGGAGATGGACTGAGACCAATTGCCCCCCTTGGGGAGGGGCGAGGCCGCGAAACGAGTCTTGATGCGGCGGTCCGGCTTGTCCGCGCGAGGAGTAAATCCCCGCGGAGCCGGTCCGGACTCGGAGGTGTCGAGGAATGCGGACAATTGACGCTTCAAGTCGAGGACCATCGTCCTCAAGTCCGCGAGCTCACCGGGTCCACCGGAGTCATCGGCGGCCCCTTCCATGAAATGCGTGCCGTGGGAGTAGCGGTGTGCGGACGCCGTGGCGGTGCCCGCACGCACGTGCTCGGAGTAGCATTCACGCACCCATTGTTGAATCGTGAGGAGGTCGTGAGCGGCTCGTTGATCATGGAGAAGCAACCGCGACACCACCGGCTGGTAAAAGACGGTGTCGAGGGACTTGATGAACAGCGCCTTCACGTCCTCATCGTGGAGCGTCGCCCGCGTCCTCGCAGCCTTCAGAGCGGCGTTGAAGTCGCTGATCTTGTCATGCGGGTCCACGCCCGCAGAGACGCGGATGCCCAACATGTCTGCCTGGCCCTGAAAGGGGTCACCCGCTGGGATCATGCGGCGGGCAAACTCGAGAAGCACCCGCTTACCGTCGTTCGGGAACGTGGAGTGCGAGGAGTCCATCCAGTCCGCTGCCGGCGACGCGGGGTCAACCATGAGTTCGAGCGTGGAGAATAATAAGGCGTTGGCCTCCACGCGGATGGGAAGGGTAGCATCGTCCAGTAGGAAAAGGGGTGCGAAACCAATGTCCTCCGTGACAAACGCCGTCCGCAGCGCAGAGACCATCCTGGCGAAGATCGCAGACGCGTGGCCCTCAGCCGCCGAAAACCGCCCGTTCTTGTCCTCGAACAACTTTTGACGAACGGACTTGGAGACTTTCATGTCGAAGTGCTCCCGTTGAAGTGTACGCACCGAGGCAAGGAACGTAGCACCTGCTGAATTGGCAGCCGGCTGAGCTGCCGGCGGTGTGGCTGGAGTGTTGGCGTGTCTCGCAGCTGCTGAATCAAAAATCGTGGCTAGTGCGCGTCGGCGATTCGCCATGCTAGCGGTGGCTCGAGTAGAAGCTACCATACTGAGAAGGACTGAAGGGGCGGAGTGAGGCAATGAAACGTGATATGTGCGGCAGTGTCGGGCGGCCAAGAAACGCGTGGGTCGCCGATACGGCAGCCGTGAGAGATCAAATAATCCCGGGAAGTCGTGTGGTAGCGGCGGCCGATACGCAACGGTGTGGGATCCAACCAGAAAGCGTAAACCAGTCCAACGTTAAGCCCCGTAAGAAAATTGTCTTCCAACCGGCGCGGCGTGCCGTAAATCAACCCATAAAACTTAGGCCATACCCGTGACTGCCGGCACTCTCACGCGCGGAGCGCCTCACTCCATCCCAGGCGTCCGAGCTTAGCCACTCATGGTGGCAATCTCGCAGTGGCTAAATAAAGCGCAAGTGGGGCCAAACCTGGCAGATATATAGTGCTGAGGTAATATATATCTAACTGGAGAGATAACCCCTGAGTTAAGGGTTACGGAATCAGAACGATAAAGTGTGTCTTGATAAAAGAGGTATACACATAAATACTAACGGGTGTTTCCCGTCTACTGGTGACGGTCACCCAGCCTACTATAGGAAGTGACAGGTGACAGATTTGACTGTCGGTGTGTCACATCCAGCAACTTCGGCTCAACGTTCAGTTCCCGATCCGATCTCATTTCTAATTCCGATTCATCATTCTCGATTCAGATGTTATGCCGACAGGCTGACACGATGACTGCCCCACAGTACTGTCATACTACTGTACTGTCATACTGTCATACTGTCATAGCGTCATACTGTCATACTGTCATAACCTTAATATCTGATATTCGATTTCATTGCCTTTTCAACCCCGATGCGAATCTGACCATTCTTCGAGGGTCTGACTGAGTTCCACGATGACACCCCCCACAGTACTGTCATACTACTATAGTGTCATAGTGTCATACTGTCATACTGTCATAGTGTCATACTGTCATACCCCGGACATCTGGTATTCATTCTCATCGTGATTTCAAGCACAATTTCACTGTCATCGTGCCAATCCCAGATTACCCCCGATGACACACATACGGACGCATAGGCATATCGGCTCACGCTGTGCCTCCGGGCACACCACCCGCTGCCCGCCGTCAGAGCCATTGTCAGAGCCTTGGTCGCTGTCAGAGACTTCAGAGCCAATGTCAGAAGCCTCAACCCTCATGCCAGCAAACAGCGGAGCCGGTGCAGAGTCGCCAAGCTGGAGTGATGGGACAGAGCCAGGCAAGCCGAGAGAGCCAGGTACAGCCACTGGTGGGTCATGAGCCGTAGGCACGCCACCAGCCACGAGTGCAGAGGGATCCCGAACCGCAGGCGGTGGCGGAATCGAGCCCCGCGTACCCGAGTGGAATGTGGCCAGACAAAACTGAGCCATGCCGTCCTCGTCAGGTGCCGCATCCTGAGCGGAAGCCGCCGCATCCTGAAAGTGCCTCAGAGATGTGGGCTCAGCCGGCACAAAGGAATGCGCCGACAGCTCGCACACCTCTGGGCGACCCTCCATCGCGCAGAGCGACTCGAAGGCATGTTCATCCCCAGCGTCATAGAACCGCTGGAAACGAACAGCCAAGCAGTCAGTCTCATAGTCTTCAACCGCACCACAATAGTGGGCAGAGTGAAGACCGCCGTTGGGGCATTCAGCATGCCAGTGCTTCAAACCACTCCGTGCACACTCCGCATTTCTGCAGTGGGGCACGAAGGCACCACTCTTCTTGTCAAATGAGACAGGAGGAGCGGTGCCAAGTGGCCGAACACCAGCACGATGATGCTTAGCAGCAGAGCGGGTAAGGTGCTTGCCCGCAGGCGGAGGCCCTTCCCGCTTCTGCCGCTTCAGGTCACGAATGTCCTGTTGCATGCGCTCCAGCTGCTTCTGCAGACTGGACAACGCCGCAGCCAGGTCAGACGCGCCATCGCCGAATGACAGAGCAGAAATAGGGGCGTCAGAGACTTTCAGGCCGTGGCGGAACTGCTCCCGCACACGAGCCTGAATAGTCAGGAGAGACACGCCCTGCCGCTGGTCAGCCCGAGCCAGAGAGTTAGCCAAATCACGGTATAGCCACGAATCGCCGAGAGCCTTTAGAAACTGCCGCTTCACCGCGTCCTCTGGCAAGTTGTGGGAACGTTGAACGTCCCTCAACAGGCCATTGAACTCGCGGATGCCACGGTCAGGATCTTTGCTGCTGGGGATGCGGACCGCCAGCAGCAACTCAAAAGAGTCAAAGGGTTCCGAGCGCTCCTGGAGCATGCGCACCACCTCAAGGGCAGCGCGCTTGCCATCTCCAGGAACGTCGGACCCAGAGGCCTCAAGCCAGTCACGAGCAGGTGAGCCAGGGCGAGCCAGAAAGGTCAGAGCCGAGAGCAGCAATTCATTGGCCTCATGCCTAGCCTCAACTGCCATGTCAGTCAAGTCAAACAGGGGAGCAAACGCCGATGACTGAAGCACGAACTGCGCGCGCAACTCATGCATCAATTGTGAAAAAATGTCCACCGCGTCTGTCTCTGTCCCTGCAAAGCGTGCCGATTTGTCTCCCAGAATTTTAGTGGCAACGGTCTTGGCAACTTTTCTGTCGAAATTGTCACGAGCCAACTGCTTACATTTGTCCAAAATCTCCCTCGCAGCTGCGGTGGTCGGAGCTGGCAGCTGCGGGGTGTGTGGTGTCGCAGCGTGCTGCGCACCCACATCATCAAAGATCGTCTCTAATCTACGGACGCGAGACCGCGTCAATCTATTTGCTGTGGTAACCATGATGGAGAGACAGGGGAGAAGGTTGAGCTAAACAGGGAGATGGCGTGAGAACTCTTACAGCGGCCAGATGTTCCGTAGAAGTCTCAGCTATACAGATCGCAATTTACAGGTCGTGAGCGGAACAATGAGAGCGGCCAAAATCAGTCACGTGTGGAACGACCTCGCCGGAGCCAGCGGCGCACGAAACAGATTAACTCTCGCTGCGACGATGCTGCCGTAAAATAAATAATCCGTCACAAACTGATCTCCTGCGCAGCGAAGGCGAGCACAATGCGTGCCGCCATCACTGCCAAGCTAAAAGGCCATACCGTAAGAGTAATCCACCACCGCCCAAGTGGGCGCTCAACCCCTCCTACGTCCTACTTAGCCGAACATGGCAACAGCAAGGCGCTGTGCCATCATCAGAATCACCGGAAAGCCGGTGCGGGCCATAACCTGCGAGGAAGACAGATACGCTGTCCGGCTAAGCTCGCTAGGAATCAAACTGATAATCATATAACTTGTGTCTGGCCGAAGCTTTATGCTCTCGGAAACCCAGACAGTGAAACGATGACTGTACTACGGTACTGTACTACTGTACAGTACAGTGCTAGGATGTCACGGACACGAGACGGAAGCAGGGTCAGGCTAGGGGCTAGTCAGAGCCCATAATAACTAAGCCTAAACCCGAAGTCCAGCATAAAATACTTAGGTGAGTGTTTTATGGCACACGGCTAACTGTGACAACGGACACTGGTGACATCTCGGGCTGAGGGGTGACAGACATGGAGACCCACTGTGCCCCCCCCCTTACAATGGGGGGGGGGCAAGATTGGGTTCCCCGTGAATAACCTATATTTCCATACTTAATAACTTACGAACGGCACTGTGACGGTCTGCCCGAGCCTCAGGGCAGAACGCGGACGTGGAGGTGCAGACCGCAGTCGTGGCGGGGCGGACCGCGGACGTGGAGGCCAGATTATGCTGACTCTGCGGACCGTTCGTCAATAATTTCCGGTTCTGTCATAGCGGTATCATCACTGTATGACTGCGGTGTCACTCGACTGTATCCGGCATAAGAATCAGAATCGAGAATACCGACTCCGACTCCGACTCGTTTAAAACTGAAAGTCGCAACACAAACACTACCCAGGTATCACTATTATCTCTTGTGATCAATCGAATTATGGCTTGATGGGTATCATACACGATACAGCTCAGTTTTAGGGGAGACTGTCGGTGTGTGAACACCTAAGCACACAAGCACAGTTGCAAACGCGATGGCCTAAATTCTTATATTTTCCATACTAAAATACTGATCCCAGGTTATAATATGTAGGCTTGTGTCGCATCCATGACACCCTCAATTTCCTACAGAAGGCTGTGATATTGCAACGCAAAGTGGACTTGAAACCATCAGCGGTTATTTCAATCATGGTCGGACAAACGCTACGTGGACAACTTAAAGACCTGCAGCAGGAAAAAGAAGCCTTGCAAAATGAAGAAGCGAAATTGGCCAAGGTGCAATCGCCCCCGAGCTTTCTTGTTCCTGAGCGGGTAGCAATTTTCATCCGAAAACTGTATCGAACACCCTATCGCTGAAATCTGAACTTTGCCCAAGTCCCCATTCCAAGTTCGCATCAGTGGAAATGTTACGAAAATTATATGTGGTATCCAAGCCCTGTATTCAAAGTTCGCGGCTATTCCCCCTGCGCATTAAGATTAATAGTTAACACTTTGGGTCGGGCTTGAGTCTACTTATTCTCTTCATTGCCATAACGTATAGTGGACCCCGGTCGCTTCATATACTTGTTGACTACTCGGCTGCTCAATGAGTCAACGGGACTATTTTGGCCCGCTTGATTGGTAGCTTCGTTATGTCAGTCCTACGCGCGGGGGGTCGGACCTTTTTAATTTTCCCGTGTTATTTGCAGAGGGTAGCGGCGAAGGAGGCGGCTCAAAGAGAAATGAAAAAGTAAGTGTTCACTGCTGCTCTGAATTCTTGTTGTTTTGGCTTTTGTGCCAATGTTGTCAACGCCTCTAAGAACTTTTTCAGAAAGTTGAGATGTTCTGGGTGTTGAACTCTCGTTCGGGCGAAGAGCGAAACCAATACGCATGTCACGTATGTGCTAATTGTGCGAACCCAACAGCAGGGACGTCTCGTCTTTCCCCCTTGTATCTTCACTATATTTTTGGGAAACTTTTGAGTGTTCGATATCTCACTCTTTGGTGCAGGCAAAAGCGGAAGCAAGAAAAACTTCAGAGGGAAGGCGAGGCGGAGGAGGGTTTCCCTGGCAAGCCGGCATCCTTTGGCGGAGGAGGTGGTGCCCGAGAGGCTCGGGAGAGAGCAGCAATTGTAGAAAGCAAAAAGGAGCTCGCGTTCGTTCAAGCTAAGGTACGATTTTGTTATCTTGATATCAGTATGCTCGCGGCTTGGAAGTCGACGATATCTTTCACAGCTATACCTGAAATGTCTTGTACACGTGTGAATGCTCACGGTCGTGGTTGGATTTGACGCAGATATATTTCACAGAGAAGCAGATTACTCAAGTAGAAAGACAAACGAAAGATGAGAAACAAGCTAGCAGCGAGCCTGCAAAGGTGAGACGACACTCGTGCTTGAGGCAATGTGCACTGCACGAAACAACTGGATTTGCTTCCCGATAAACTGTAGAGCCTAAAGCGCACCTTTGTAGACGCCTTGCAGCAACGTGAAACTTTTGACGGTTATTTTGGGCACACGCTCCTCAGCACCACAAGAGAGTCAGATTGCCTAGGATATCTTCATCGTCGACAGCCAGAGAAGACGTGGCCGATAAGTTGGTGAGAATTTCGCTGACACTTCCCTTAGACCTCGAAGAAATTTCAAATAAATGGTCTTCTCTGTTTTAACTTTTGTGCCTCTCTGAGCTCGACCTGCTCAGGGGCTCTTGTTGTTCCACGACTCTCTTCGAAGGTTATGCATATTCCACTGCTTGTGGTTGACGAGGGTCTTATCTTGCACTGATACGGCGGAGGCACTTGCTCTGAGATTGTGCACTGACTGAACCAACTCTCGGTCGTTTCCTACTTCCACAGCCACATATCAAAGCGTGTGACGAGTACCATGGCGACATACCTGATACCTCTTGGTATACACAACGAACGTTACAGTGGCAAGAGAGTCCTGCTATTCAGAGCAGAAATAAGGGTGCCGAGCGTGATATGGCAATATGGATTGGCCCTGGTCGGTTCTTGCAAGCAAAGTGCGCTGTTATTTCTGACACACTTAGTACAGACCTTCGTGATGCTCCAGCCACTCCACCACTACGTCTCGATGGATGAGCGAGCGTCTCAACGGTTGCTTCCAGGCAGCCCGAGAACAGTTTATAGACAAACTGTTTAAAAAAGAACAGCTTGTTTGGCACTGTAGTTTGGCAGACAGTAGCTTTTCGATTTATGCTCAGTTTGAGCTGCTCAATTTTTGGTTAACTCAGGACAACTTTGTTGTTCTTGAGTATTTAAGGGGTCCGTGGGACACCAACAACAACAGTGCTATCCGTGATGCATCGTGGATAAAAATTACGGATGGTACGCGTTCATGTTACCCATAATCCATCCACGAGATACCTCATACTCCAGTCGGTAGGTGTTTCTTCCGATATCGCTTCATACTCACTAGCTCCCGGTGGATCTTGCGCGGGGAATACCCACAGCACGTAAGGGGTGAGCCCAACAGGAAAACATAGAGCTCAGAATACAGCAGCACTGATCACTCCGAAATGCTTCAAACATTGTTCAACTTGGGAGAGTTAGCGAGAATACTCATCGATGAGACAGTGGGGGTGAACCACCGCACTAAAAATCCGAGACATATCGTCGTACAGTACAGAGAGGATGAACTAAACCCAAATTTTGGCTTATTTGCAACTTAGCTGTTATTGTACCCGTATGTCTCCTTAGAAAAAGTGAGGTGTAGTTAGTAAGCAGTTGGCATATGGTAAACCCCTATGTACACTGCAAGTCCCTAGAGCCCATAATACGGAAATACGCCCAACATTATCACATTCCTCGCAAATCATCTCCTCAGACGGGTGAACCCATGAAGCAAGCAAATACAGTGCCATTGGCTAACCAGTGGGATGCGGAACATTACTATAGCATTTGTACCTCACTAGTCGGGGACGGAATTTTGTGTGCCTGTTTTGTTAGCATATATACTTAAAAAGCCCTGTAAACATTATGTTTTGCATTCCCTTAGGATGCTGTTCATAGAAAGCGCATGTTCAAGTACGGAACCGCACACATTTTGTGCTTGCCATGATTGCCTTACATGTTGTTCTCCATGACTGGAAAGGGTTTGGGCAACCCTGTGAACTCGACGGTTACTAGAAAGGTAGACCAAAATTTTCAACTTCTAAATTTTTTGTACATATATCAAACATAATGCACATATCACATTGTCTTCACATTCCCGGATTGCGGATCACATCAAACCACAACATTTCGGTACCAATTTGTTGCATAAATTCAAGGCTCCTCAAGCTTGAGGCCTATAATTTCCGGAATGGTTTGCTTTTATCATAATCGTCATCAGCTCCCCCCAAAAAGGAAAACTGAGAGCACTACAAACTATACTACCGACAGTAAAGAACACCTTTAGTGAAGAGTTCATACTGGCTGTGAAGAGCACAAGCCCACTCACAAACCAATAAATAGACCAAACATAGTGCATATTCTAATGCGCCATTAGTCGTGAATCAATCAAAAATGTCATCCAAGACCATACCAGCCAGGAGACCTCCGCCAAAGCCCGCCATCATCATTCCGCCACTATATCCTTTCTTTCCCTTCTTTTTCTTATGCTTATACTTTTGGGTATGCACAATGTATGTAGGCTGTGCCGCCTGATAGTATACTGGCCGCGGCGCAGGTTGTGCCTGATAGTACACTGGTGCTGGGGCATACTGCGGTGGCGGTGCCTGTCCAGGGTATGGTTGGGCATATGGCTGAGCTTGAGGAGGGCCAGGGTAGCCGCCTGATGGAGGATAGGCCACTGGAGGAGGACCCTGAGGGTGATAGCCACCTGGGGGGCCCTGTGCGGGATAGCCCTGTGGGGGATAGCCACCTGGGGGGCCCTGTGGGGGATAGCCCTGTTGGGGATAGCCTCCCGGGGGGCCCTGGGGAGGGTAGCCTCCTGGGGGGCCCTGGGGAGGGTAGCCTCCTGGGGGGCCCTGGGGAGGGTAGCCTCCTGGGGGGCCCTGGGGAGGGTAGCCTCCTGGGGGGCCTTGTGGAGGGCCTTGTTGAGGGTAGCCTGCAGGAGGCGGTCCTGGGGCGGGGGCGGGGGCTGGTGCAGGCGCAGGGGCAGGTGCCGGCGCCGGGGCAGGTTGTGGGGGTACAAGTGGCTGTGCATTGGGATCAATGTAAGCGCTTGCCTGTTGCAAACAACAAACGGTTCGTTAGCACTTAGACACCCTTTCTCTGTCTGGTGGCAGTCAACAGCTCCTACGGAGCCTCAACTTGATCACCTAGCAGGAAGAAGTAGACCTCAATCAGGCGCCGTGCAAAATCATGCTAGACCTGACGACACTGGATTCGAGGCATGACCGAATTTATCTGCCGGAGCAAAGCACGACAACACCAACATCTACTTGTGCACTTGCCCCGTTGCGAGCGGGTGATAGCAAGGCAAGCCTTGAGGAAAAAAACGGGGAAAAAAATAGGAAGAAAAACTCCTAACGCACTTTCTGTCAAATGCGGATAAACCTGAAGCAGAGCTAGCAGGCAACCAAGAACTTGTAGCTGCACTATGACACAACTGGTACTTGGCGCTTGCACACACAACCTCGAAACCCATCCTACTGTCCGGGGACTTACTTGACACTTGCGAAGACAATTCTCTTTTCATCCAAGCAGCAGCTGTTTCTACGATGTGCAGCTCGAAGAGCCCAACGAGCTGGAATTCCTTGAACTACAAGCTAACTTACGCCCGTAAAAGAAGAGACGGGGCCTAAAAAAGACTGCACGCAGAATGGCCCGTCGGTTGTGGATGTTGGTCTTCAAGGTACTCTGATGTCCGTGACTTTGCACAGGCGATCAAGCTGAACACCTGGAAAACTCTATCGCATCGGGGGTTGACTTTCTGGACAGAACTGGGGCGGAGGGGAGGCGTGAAAAACGTCTGCATCAAGAAGTCGGGAATATACTTTTGGGTGCTTCTTGAGCGCCTCCAGCAAATTATTGTACATCGGCACGAACTCGTTGAAATCGATCCAGCCATCCTTGGTCGTGTCACAGGCATCGAACTGGGCATGCACAACCTGCAAGTAGCGAGCGACCGCAATCCAGAGATAAACGTGCTTGTGCAGGGGAGTGGCGAAGGCAACACTCCAAAGGCGACAAACTCCTGGCAGGCTATTCAAACCAATCCAAGCATCGAGATATCCTGCGAAAAGGATCCAGGCCGACTGGCAAGAAGTAGTGCTTGAGTGTTAGGAGTGGCCCTGCCCGACGATTGACCGAAACCCCCCCCAAGGAGCAAACAACCAGTGGTGCTCGTTCCCTGCAGCCGGAATGTTCTTGAGACTGCAGTGAGGTAAGACGCGGGCTATTTTCTCGGCTGCGACACAGCACTGGCCAACCAAGAAAATACCGATGAGTCAGCTTTACCGCACACACAGCCCTAAAGATATTTTCGCACGACGGTTGAGAACCTGTAGAAATGGACTGTCCCCTTCGTTGAAAGATGCCACGGAGTCAGGAAGCGCGAAACCTTAGAACATCCTCGCAGGTCATGCGTATTGCGTTTATTTCAACGCGAAAGTATGAAGCAGAATCACGAGCGCATACAGCCTGAGGCTGCTCGTTTGCCTAGTCGATCAACTATGAAGTGCAATACAAGGGATCGCCAAAGTGAGCACTAATTGTGTGACAGAGGCTTTCAAAAACCCTTCCCTTAACGTCAACTTCCCCTCACCTTGACTTGCTTGTCTGTGTCTAGACCAACGAAGAACCCCAGTTCGGAGAGCAGCGCATGGATTTCGTTTTTGTCAAGGCCGCCGTTGCCATCCGCGTCGTGTTTCACGAAAATGGCTCTCACTTTCTCCTGTTTATGTGAGGCAGAGACAGGCTGACAAGCGCGTGAGCACTGCTATTGCGCATTCAATTAAAGCAGCTCTGAAAGTTGCAACCTCAGTAAGCCAAATATTCGTGGAAGAGCTTCGGGCAAGTTTCCCACCACGTTTTTTTTTGCAAGTTCTCATAGGTTTTGGATTTCAAGATAGTTGAGAGCTGAGCCGGACCGTTTTGGGATCGGGAACGAGTTGCGGCGTCGGAGCGGCGGCGGCGGCGGCATTACTTGGGGTGAAAGTCAAGATAAGGTCAACTTCCCCCTTAGGTTTTCCTGCATATTTCAATACACCACGGCAAAACTCAAAAAGCAAGAAAATCCTCATGGGAGATCTGAGTAGTGTGGGTGAGATAACTGCTCGTGCAGCACACTAACATACCGTGTGTGCGAAATTCTTGATCAGTCACGTATGCGAGATAGTGGGCAGGATTCGGAAAAGTAGGATACAAGCAGCAGCGCAGTTTTCAAGATAAACACCAGATACATTGAAACAGTCTCTACAACTTCGACCAGACAGTGCTTGAAAGTAGGTACCTTTGGGAGTCACGAGTTGCGGGCGAACAGTATGGTGGCCGGCAGCAAACACAGCATCAAGGGGAATCTTCGTGCTTCCGAGACAGTCGTCCGAGGTGATGGTGTTGGAATTCCAAAGATGAACCTGGAGCTCAGTCTCACTGGATATACTGAAAGAAAACTTCTCGTTGAAAGCAGGATTGGTTCCACCATCGGTAGCAGTCCGAGAACGGAAGTGAGCCTTACCAACCTGCACGACGGCTGCACAAGCAGAAAGAGGGGCTTAAGTCACAAAAAGTGAAATTTGGCTGTACAGAGGAACAATTAGAACTCCGACGATAGTGTCTTTGTCTTGTCAGCATATTAAAACTGGTTTTAAGCAGACTTGCACTCGTTCCAGCCTTTTTCCTGGTCTATCGGCTTTCACCGCAAGTGGAGATACTCAATCACAAAAGCATTCATTCCCACAGAGTGAATGCAGCAAAGCGGGAACAAGCGGACAACGTGTAAGAAGCTTCTACTCGCATGCCGGCAGGCATATTTCCAACAACGCTGCCCACTCTTGAGAACACCATGGCACGTACTCGTGCAAGGGTTGCGAGGGGAGATAGCACGCAGGATCCACGCGACACGTTGGGAAACGGTGTCACACGTGCGATGCTGACAGACAATTTCGCAGCAAGAATGTCTGGTGTAATAGTGGCCAGATCCACGCAGTCCAGCCAAAGCACCCGAGCGGCAAAACAGTGACAGACCGTCAGGGCCTAGGGGACATAATAGGCAACATATATGTATCTCTTTAAAAAATAGAGTGAGTTCGGTTGAGCAAAGCACTTTCGGAGAAAGCACAGTGAATTTTTTTAAGAAGTAATCAAGCATAAAAAGTGAAGCTCTGAAGTTTGAAAGGTTTTGGAACAGTAGGGACAACTACTCGGAAAGAGAGCTCACCATAGGGGTCCTGCGTCCCAAACGTCTGAGCGCTTTTAATCCCGCTTGCAGTCAAAACATGGACCACCAACGTTCCTGCCGGCATTGCACTTCTTCAACCAACAAGCAGGCTTTCAATTCTTTCTTATATCTTGCTTGAATTGTCAACTTTCAGCCTAAATCAGACCTTCAGAGGGTAGCATTCCGCGTTGGGGAGTTGAGGCTTTTATATATGGAGTCGATGTTGGAGCGGTTGCACGCTAGACGCTTGCACCTTGCACGTCAGTTCTTTCATCAGCCCGGAGTTGGACGTTGCCCTGTACCTTCTCAGATCTCACCCACAATGCTATGCCATGCCATGCCATGCCATGCCATATGCCATTGCCATTGCCATTGCCATTGCCATTGCCATTGCCATGCCATGCCATGCCATGCCATGCCATGCCATGCCATGCCAATGCCATGCCATGCCATGCCATTCCATATGCCATGTCATTGGCTAGGTTCATGATTCTCGCATTCTCGATTCTGATTCTCGATTCTGATCTGTAAAGTGTAAAGTGTATAGTGTATACGTGACTTATACGTGTATACCCTGTCCCATACAGTACGAGTACGCTAATTGGTAATTCCTAATACCCATACCCATACCGATACCGTGTCACAACCGTAGTAAACGTAATGACTAATGAGAAATCCAATGTTGAATGTATGTTCTATTGGTAATAATAGAGATGCATGTATGTTCTATCGTTTGTTCTATGTATGAGATATTCTATCTTGAACATCTCAGTATAAATAATGAATTAAATATTAATGTTGGCTGGCGAATACAGTTCTTGCATCATTAAATTCCTCATTTTAAATTCTGAGGACCGCGAGGCATCGCGAGGGCACGCGCGAGGAGTTCTTGGAACTGTGGCCGCAAAAATTTCCGGACATAAATCGAGGAGTGAGGAGCATCGGGGTTTGTATAATTATAGAGATGCGCCCTCGCTGGATAGGGATTCAGCAAATCACGAAATAGAATTATACAGCGTGACATAAATGGTACATGTATGATGGGCATCCCAGCACGGTATAATAAGAACAGTCGTCGAAAAGTCTTATACCTGACTATATTGAGTTCCATTTCTTCTTCCTCCCTGATGTAAATCATCGTAACGCCGCTTGGGTGCACGTTGTTTATGCGGAACCCAATCAGGCATTATAAATATACAGGCGATGAGTGCCACAGACAAGATGCTAAAAAATGTGCCGCGATATATACCAGCACGTATGGATGGCATAAGTATAATAAATAATTCCCAGAGGGTTAACAGTGCCAGTCACGTCTTGTTGGTATAAATATACACATAAACATGAAGACGTTATACTGTAAAGTGAACACTGCTAAGTCCGGAGCTAATCAAGCTTGCATACGCACAGGTTCTGCTACGATTTGCATAGCAACATTCTAGTTTCCGCCCGGTGAGACGTATACCTGCGCGTGCCCGTATGCAAGGCGTTGTGGTGCAGAATGAGAGCAAAACACGGCCGATGTGAAGCAAATACAGATGTGTCAATCGGGGTTTGCATCTTCTCACGGATGTTCCCGAAATTCGGAGTGACACGTCGGAAAAACCAAGTTCCACGTCAGATAGCCGACCGCGTTGACCCGGAAGGACCCTTTGAAACATGCGTCGGGCTGCTGTCCGCACATGAATTTTGGCAATTACTTTGCAAATTTCGCAACATGTATCACAACATTTTAAACATGTTTTCACTGTGATATATGTGCGTCGTTTGACACTCGAAACGTAGCGAAAGAAGCCGTACTTCGCGTTTTAGGATGCTCGCCGGGAGTGAGTACCCTTGCGGTACTAAACGATTGCGTAGCGAGATGTACAGAGATGAGTCTCCGCCAAGTTTTCACGCAAAGTTAACTTAAGTTAACGTTGCGTGATAGCGCGTTTGGCGTTATTCCATCCGTATTCGCGGATGTGAGCAAGCCGCGAAGGGGGTTCGCATTGCGGACTTCAAACGCGTTTTGGGCATCCGCGTTTCTGCGGATGCTCAAGACAGCGACTGAAACTAACTTCACTACATACTTATAAAGTGTTGGAGAGAGTTGCACGCTGTTCGAACACTCATAAGTTTGAGACTGCAAAACGTTTGTTCCAATTGTCCCGTTTATAGCGGTACAATGATGAAAACGTGCGGGGATCTTTACGCACGCGCTCATCATGTCCAATAAAAAAGTTCACTACGGAAAACACAATGAAAAGTATCATTACGAAGTTATAGGTCTTATAACTTCGGAATAATATCATAATCATAGGCTCACCGTAGCAGAAATATCAAGTTATTAAGCGGTGCTTGGGACGCAACATCAGGCTGAACCGAGCTCGGTTTGAAATTCTGAACTCGGCAGATATGACTCCACGTGGCTCAAATTTATTCGCTTGCCCAGCGCGAGGACTCCACAAAACGAGGAGAAAAGTTTGAGACACCTCTGGAGGTGGCTGAAAATTTGTTCCTCGTTCCTTGTTCTGAAGATCAGTATAAATGATATATAAATGATATAAATGGTCGCTTTTGAGGATTTAGGAATAAAGATGCAAAGTTCGCGCGCGGGCAGAATCCTCGTCCAGAATGGCATTCTGGACGAGGAAATTAATGATGCAAGAACTGTAATGGCGCTGGCGCTGGCGCTGGCGCTGGCGCTGGCGCTGGCGCTGGCGCTGGCGCTGGCGATGGCGCTGCGCTGGCCCAGCGCTGCCCGCTGGCCATCCCGAAGCCGCGTTCCGAACGGACCCCTGCTCTGGACGGACCAATGCAAATTACTTACTTACTTAAATACCTAATCAAAGCTCGAATCCCAACGGCGACACCAACGAAATTTCAATCTGACGACGGCCAAACGATAACGATGACATCGCCAGTTCGCCAGTTCGCCACTGCATTCGCGTACGTGTGCCGCGACGCGACGCCACCCAGACGTTATGGCATGGCAGACGCGGTGCGGTGTTCAGAGAGAGATTTGCAATCGTCAGAATAATAAAGCCCGGTTACAGTGTCACAGTGACACTGATCGTATCGTGCCATGCCATGCCAGCGCAGCGCTGCGCTGTCCGATCGCAAAATGACGTCAAATATTCGGTCGCAGGCCTAGTGGAGATCTTTAGATCGACTGGCCTAGTACTGTATCGGTAGCGGCGCGGGCGCCGATCGGATGACCATGAGCCGCTGACGCTTGATGTTGAAGGAATCTGGAATGCATAGGCCATACGCAAGCGAAGGGGTATAAACTAATACCCTTCGCTTGGCCATACGATGCTGTTGAACTGTTTATGTTACCACTCTGAACTCAACTGTACTCAAGTATCTAGATTCTAGTATCAAGTATCTTGAATCTTCTAGGTGACATGACATGACACCTCGACCGTACGGTAGGACCTGTAGCGTGTAGGAAGGAGGCTCCTCCCCGACGCGAGGGCAGGTAGAGAGGTATGTGAGCGCGAGACTTTCCTGTCGTGTGAGTGTCGTGTGTACCTTTTCAGTTCTGGCTGTTGAATCTTCTCCCATACTCTGCAGGGCAGGGCATACCAATACGTATCATAAACATGTTGCCGACATCCTACACTCCTAAAATTGCAGCAGGCAGATCTCCCTGGCTCCGACAAAACTTGAAAGGCGTTTCCCAAGGGCAAGCAAAGCGAACGTGCAATTGCTTGACGTTCAGGACAACGAACCTTGGAGTCTTAAGATTGAATTCGGTCGGAGGAAAGGAAATTGGCTCAACTGGGAGACAGAGATTTCGTAATGTCACGCTGGCTGCACGAGTGAGTCTGCTTCATCACTGCAGCTATGACTTTGGCGTCGAGTGTCCTGGAATACAAATAATTTTTCATCACGTATAGCTTCGCGAGATCTCACCCAAATTTATTTTCTTTTTGTTGGCAGTATTCTTCGCTCGAAGGTCAAGTACAGGAAGATGGTGAAGGCGCAAGCATTGAGGAGGCGAATGAAAGGTCGATATCAATGAACAACATCGTGTCTTTCAAGTCGCCAGCACCGCTTCCTCTTGCCACGGTGCCTGAAATGTAAGTTTCCAACGTTTGCTGATATGTCAGGGGTACGCCTGCCCCGGAATTTCAAGATATCTTTTCATCCGTCCTAACAACACTATACTTCTCGCCCGACGTTCAAGCTTACCATTTCTTTTGCACGGCATCCGTCGTCAAGCCTTGCGCACACGTACACCGGCTGACGTCAAGCCTTGCGCACACATACACCGGCTGACGTCCAGCCTTGCGCACACATACACCGGCTGACGTCAAGCCTTGCGCACACATACACCGGCTGACGTCAAGCCTTCCGCACACATACACCGGCTGACGTCAAGCCTTGCGCACACATACACCGGCTGCCGTCAAGCCTTGCGCACACATACACCGGCTGACGTCAAGCCTTGTGCACACATACACCGGCTGACGTCAAGCCTTGTTCACACATACACCGGCTGACGTCAAGCCTTCCGCACACATACACCGGCTGACGTCAAGCCTTGCGCACACATACACCGGCTGACGTCAAGCCTTGCGCACACATACACCGGCTGACGTTTAGCCTTGTTCACACATACACCGGCTGACGTCAAGCCTTGCGCACACATACACCGGCTGACGTCAAGCCTTGCGCACACATACACCGGCCGACGTCAAGCCTTCCGCACACATACACCGGCTGACGTCAAGCCTTGCGCACACATACACCGGCTGACGTCAAGCCTTGTGCACACATACACCGGCTGACGTCAAGCCTTGCGCACACATACACCGGCTGACGTCAAGCCTTGCGCTTGCGAGCACATACACTGGCTGA